>JAYRBV010026115.1:0-10554 GCA_036023255.1 Mitrocomella polydiademata
CTGTTTGGGGGTCAAAAGTTCATTGTCCGGGGGGCAAATTTGTACGTGTCCAGGGGGTCAAAACTAAATTGTCCACAGGGTCACATCTTAATAATATGATATCGTCCCCCCCCCCCTGTACGGACTTTAACTGGAAAAGCCCATTATTGACAGTATGAAACTTGTATTTTTAGGTGTACCATTGTTTCTGATATTATTTTCATCAATTTTAATCCATACAAGCAAATCTCAACATTCATTTATTTACATTGTGTTATCAAATCGACTTTATCGTATGGTAAGTCATAATATTTTTAATTATCTATATTACAATGAGTTGTGACAGCTCTGTCTTCTCTTTGTGTGGCATGCTCTGTCTTCTCTTTGTGTGACATGCTCTGTTCTTCTCTTTGTGTGACATGCTCGACACTGAAAGTTTCACAGGGTTGCCTTGTACTTTTTTGTACGGCAATCCTATTGGCTATATTACGAATATGGCCTGCATCAGATTTTTAACAAGTGTTCAAAGAAAGATAGATATATTGGCAAATAATTTGTATGAATTCAATGACAAAAGCTTTCAACTCCCAATGGGAACGATGATTTGATACTCATAAAAGATTGATCTTTCAAAGGAAACAAAATGTTCATAGATTATGGATAAGCAAAAATTATCAAGCCTTAAAGGTAGACTTAACACATTTTAAAGCAAGCCCAAAGGGCAGGGCGTAAGTAATTGAGATAGCCGGAAATGACCGACTTTTCGGCTAATTTCATATATTTATTAAAACTGCTGTAATTTTTAAATTGAATACACTGTAGTAATGAATTAGTCCTGGTAGCTCTATCTTCAGATAAGTGCATACGATTCACCTTGTTTATACTAGCCTATACTATACCTATACCAGGGAAGCTGCCTATACTATACTATAATGTACTATATGCACATATCTTTTTTCAAACTTAATTGAGTTTATTTGCCAACATATAGATATGGCAAGATACAACAAGATATTGCCAAGATTTAATGGTTCACACAATAATATTCTGGAGTAATGTGCCATGGAATGCATGGCAAGGATTCACCTTTCCCGTTCAATTGTTCTTCATCTCAGTGACTTTGTTTTGGTTGAAAACAGTATGTAGGAAATTATGGTTTATCATCATGGTCGTGTATTCCTCTAAACTGGTGAAGGGGAACCAACGCAAAGTGAGATCATCCATTCTGATATCGGTCCTGACGCTGCCAGTGGTGTTGTCGGTAGTTGTCATATCCACAATGTTGTCTTCGCCCTTACTGCCTTTGTTTACTTTGCCTTTATTTATCCTCGGTTTCCCAAGACCCTTACGAATGTGGCCGAATGCTGACAACGCTGTTAGGTCATCTTCCCCAGATTGGGTTTACTACAAACAACTTTCTCCGCCCCTTCAAACCGCTTTGAAAAGGGAGCTCAACTATGGGGCACTGTCGAGATGCAGGTCCGGGGACTACCTACTGGCACGTTTTCAAGACCGTTTGATTTGGATGAGTGTTCTTGAGCACGGGTTGTTTCATCACAACATTGTTGTGAAAGGGCTGGAGCTTCAAGAGACCTCGTGCCACACAACGGAAGCTGAAAGCATAGACGAGGTCTTGGAACAATCCCGTAATACATTCAATCGATATTTCATGCACACGTTGACCCCTCGCACCCAAGTCAAGCTTGATGTTTATTCAGATGCTAACAATGTCATGACTGGTATCATTGACAATCCAACGTTCCTAGAAACTGTTTCGCAGACATTCCCTAAAGTCCTTCTATGGCTATTTGTAAGGCATTTTAAAGATAGGTGTCTGCATGGGCTGGACGATGTTGGTATATTAGATCCTTCTCGGTTGGTTGAGAATGGGAATGATGGCTCCGTATACAACTGTCAACAGATGGCTGATGTGACCATCGTTTCTGATGAACCATTCCCAGTGCTTCCCACTTTCGGGGACGTGTTACAGTTATCAAGACCCCTTACCGAGGAGACAGACTTCACAGCAGCACCTAATGCTGCTAAATCTTCGCAGAACAGCACTGATTCTGACGATGAGTTTGGTAACTTTGGTTTTGACGATAATCTAAACGAGAACGGGAGTGACGATTCTTCCTCTTCAGAAGAGAACACAGAAGAGAAATGGAGGGAAATTCGTCCAAAGTCCAAAATTATTGACCCTCCTCTCGCCTGGCTAAATCATGTCCCCTACAGAGATTCTGACTTGATGTCCAGTTCAAAAGCTTTCAGTGTGGAGTTTTTTCACGAAGTTGTAAAATCGGCCTGCCAGAAACAAGAGGAGATTGAGCAGATAATGGTTGATATGGAATTGCTTCGCTCGTACAGGATGCTAGTCTTGAATTGTTTTCATCTGGTTGAGAGGGCGGGAACGGTGGACAGTTCGTCTTTCAATGAAGGTGCCGGTCACTGTTTTCGAATGTTCCACGGGAAAATCCCATGGTCACCACGTGTTGGGTGGATTGACAACAACACGGCACTGAAAGAGCTGATAGTAAAAGCGTACAGGTATGATATGAAGATTGATCTTAGAACAAAGTATTTGTTTGAAATTTCATGTATGATTATTATGAAACAGAACGAAAATTTGCGGATTAACTTTCACGGTTTAAAAAAAACAACAGATTTTCGTGTGGGTTTTTTTTTTCACGGACGCCGAAAACTCGAATATTCCGTGTGGGTCAATCACGAAAATTTTAGCTTGACAGAAATCCGAGGAAACTTTAAATGTTGGTTTGGTTTATCTCGAAAATTTCACCGTGCGCATTTTTTCCATTTCTTTCGAATTTAGAATAACGAGAGCTATTTTCATAACAACGAGGGTCTTTCTAAACTTCCATATTTTTTCAGGTTTTTTAATTTATTTTTATTTTTTCAGGTTTGCCTTCAAAGTAGCTTATGATATGTTCGTACTTGGTTCAGAGAATCTTACTCAAACAGAATTGATCGATGTTTTGAGTGAAATGGAGGAGTGTTGGTTCATTGGTGTGGAGGAGAGTGGAGAATGGAATGCAAAAATACAAGAAGACACTCCAAATTTATTTACCATGGGAAGAAATAAAGATGTAAGAAAACAGTTTGAGTTTTATCGCATATCACAAATAATGCATTTTTTCAATTTTTCAACCAAAGATATAGAGAGCGGTCAAAAAAAAATCATTTGATTTATGTTAAAAGTCTTAAATACAATAGACACACTTTTTTATGGCAAAAGTATTTCTCAGATTGTAATTCCCATGTGATGGTTAATTGCGTTCCTGTTTGAAATACCCATGAGATTTTACGACTTCATTTATACTATAGAGATAATTAGATTGGCCTCTCGTAAAATTTGATCTTTTTTTTTTCTTAACATAAATTAAGTGATTTTTTATGTTATTAAAATTTGAGGCGGTGTTTTACAGACGCTCTGTATTTTCTTGTACTGGGTGTATCAAAAAAAAGTCTACTCAAGACAATAACCCATTGTTTCGAGTAGGATTTTTTAAAGAAAACTGAACCAAGGTAATTCAGTTTTTGGTGTACCGTAATGCTTCGATTAGACGCCCCGGGCGTTTATTAGATTTTTTGATTTTTGAGGGGGCGTCTATTCGAGGGGAGAGTGAAAAAAGAGAGTGAAAAGAGGACCTATACTGCCTCAAGTTCGCCCCTCTTAGCCCCAAGGGGGCGTCTTATACCCTCTATAAGACGCCCCCTTTTATTGAAAATCAAAGAAAAAAAAGGGGGGGGGGAAGCGTCAATTCGAGGGGAGAGTTTAAAAGAAGGGGATTGTTTATTCAGTCTTTTTTTAACGACCTCCATCTTTCTACCTTTTTATTAAAAAAGACACAGTTTAAAGGCGGGTAGAGTGGGTAACTGCTTTGAAGTTTGTACGTAATTTATAACGTTTATACAGAGTGTCCCAAATTAGTACGCTGCAACTACTTCAAAAAGTAGATTATGTGTGTATATAAAAACTGACATTATCTAATTACTAGCTGCTAAGCGCAGCGTCGAATGCTCGAAATGTACACTGCTTTCGCCATAAAACAATAAAAAAAAACATGAGCGCTACGCGCTTTAAATACCAAGCGCCGCGCCCCTTCACTCGGCGTTCTAAAAAAGAGAAGAGCTACTTCTATTTAGGTCTTTTTATTGACGTCAATGACAATGAGTGTGAAGACATTGCATTGATTATACAAAGCTGTACAAAAAATGTAGGATTAAGATAAAAGAAACCCCCCGGGCAAGGAGTCGGCCCTGCACGGATGACTTTTTTCATCTTCTGGGTCTAACAAAGCGCAACTTAAAAGAATGGTAAGTGCGACCAAGTGTCAGTGTCTGACGTAAGAGAATTGTTCCTTGCTTTTATTTTGGGTTTAGAGAAACCAATCCAAAACGAAAAGGTAAGTGTGACCTTAGAAGAAGTGGCTCACACTCGAGTAATAATAAGTAGACTAGCTGCTAAACGCAGCGTCGAACGCTCCGAATGTCAACTGCTTGCGCCATAAAACAATAACAACAAAATATGACGTTCTAAAAAAAAAGAAAGACGCACTTTATTCAGGTTTTTGTTTGAAGTCAATGATATGAAGAAAATGCATCTTTGTTTGTTTGTTAACTGACGATTTTGGAGTGAAATTTTATTTTCGTGGTTGGTGTGACCAAAATTGTTAGTAACCAAACTAAAAACTCTAAAAATGTCAGCGTGACATATACACACTCCAGTAATAATAATTAGATACACTTCAAATGTCGTAAATACTAAGTACCCCCATTTTATTGTTTGCTTCTACTTATTATTACTCAAGTGTGAGCCACTTCTAAGGTCACACTTACCTTTTCGTTTTGGAGCGGTTTCTTTTAACCCAAAATAAGACCGGGGGTTTCTTTTATCTTAATTTTACATTTTTTGTACAGCTTTGTATATTTTTATTCCTCCGTGGTTATCTCAACCGCCGAATAAGCATTCAATATAACGACTTCATATCTATTGACGTCAATACAAAGACCTAAATAAATAGCACGTTTTTCTGTTTTTAGGTGCAAGCAGTGTACATTTGGAGCGTTCGACGCTGCGTTTAGCAGCTAGTTTGTTATAAAAGTCGTGCATGTTAGTATTCATAACGCTCAAGGGGATTTCATTCGTAGTCTAATAATAAACGATGACATTCACATCTTGTGATCTATACAGAGTGTATCAAAAACAATCTACTCAAAACAATGGATTTCTATCGTTAGAAACAATAGATTTTCTTTGATACACTCTGTACTGTAATTAACAACTCAAAATCTTTTACATGTCAGTTTATATGCACAGATTTCTACTTTTTGAAGTAGTTGGAGCGTACTAATTTTTCTGGGACACTCTGTATAATCTCATACCCAGCTGAAAATTTGTTCCATTCATTGTAGGGTGTGTACACAAGTCGTTTGCTGTCTATACAAAACCTGGAAGTGCCTATAGCTACATTGAATTCAGAATGCGTTCGTGGTATTTGGGCCGCGTTATCTTTGGAATTGTTTTACATGACCAACGATGACGAGGAAAGGTACAGCATTCAAGCCTCGCCAAATATGCTCCGTAATATTGTTACCCAGGCAGCTGATCCGCCACTAGGCTATCCTGTTTACTCGTCTGGTCTTCTGAAAGTTGGGGCATTCTGCTAGATTTTCTTACATAGTGTTTTTTGTACTACTTTTTTTTCTTCTGGAAAGTATAGTTTTATTTATCTCTATAGTTTTGTCTAACGAACGAAAATGATTTTGTTCCAGTATTGGACAAATTTGACTGAGATAAATTTTAACAAAAGTGAGGAAACTCTTCTAGGTAACGGATTTTTTTTTATCCGACCAAAATTGGTGTATAAATAATTTCGTATGTACTTGATATGTATGATATAATATTTATTTTTTTTCGTTTTATTTACGTACAAAACCTTTAAAAGAGCGCTGTACCCCATGAACAATATAATTTCGTATTTAGGAATTTTTACACAAATGTGTTTTTGTCGAGGTCTGCGAATCAGACAACCGCGCATTTCTGAAAATTTCTGTGTTGCGGAGTAGACTAGTTTGTGTCCTTTCTTTGTATAGAAATTATTTTGTATATAAAAGCCCATTTTTCCGAAAGGACGACTCCAGGCTTTTCTAGATAGTATCTAATACTTGCAAAAGTTGATCGGAAATTCTGGGCTAAATAGAAGCTGCTTACTTTCAATGTATAAAGATTATGTGATGAAAAGATTTTAGATTTTGATAATATATAGATATTTTTTAAACTAATCAAGTTTGGTATGGTATTATTCTTATATGATAGTTTGTTAATGATTATTTCCGGCTGTTTATAATATATACAATTAACTTTTTTAAATTTTGTTTTTGCTTTTTTTTGTCGCAGTATGATATAGTGCGTAGCCCATTTGAAAAATGGGAGACAGCCGGGTAAATAGTACGTTGGTAATACAGGGTGTCTACATTAAACCCAACCTCATACCCAGGGTCCTTTGGGGCTTTTCTAAAGAGACCCTGGTCCAACGAGTTGAAAATCCTTACTTTAATCGACACAAAATTTTCACATAAAGAATCCTCAAATATCAGAAAAGTCATAAAGGACCCTGGGTACGACGTTGTACGACTTAATTCGTGTCATTTATTTTGATTTTATTCATCCGCCATTGGCGTAGCGGAAATCTTTTTCGTCAAACACGCGGTTGTAGCGCTCATTTTTAGGCACCTTGTCTGTAATTGGGGTAGTCCCTTGATGGAAAACATTTTTGCAGCGGCGTACGCGGAACCTAGTCGAGCATCTGCAGTGATGTGAAGTATATTTGTAATACCTTATAGGGACTTGTTTTCGCGGGACTAATTTTCGCGAGTTCAAAAAAAGTGTTTTTCGCGAGGATTAATTTTCGCGAATCAGACCTTTCATTATTTTCGCGAATTATTAATTAAACCTACTTGATTTTTAGGGTATTTTCGCGAATTTTTGTTTTTTGGAAAATTCGCGAGGTTTTATTAATCGCGAATCAGTAATTTTCAGAATTTTTGCGGGAACTAAATTCGCGAAAGTCGCGATAATTAATCCCTTTAAGGTATAATCTCATGTTTTTTAGGGTGATTTGGGAATAATCAACCCGAGGTTTTTAACAAAACAAAGCGAGGGTGTTACTTTTGTTAAATAACCGAGGCGTGATTTTCCCCAAATATCACCCGAAGAAATGTTGGATTACTAGTTAATGACATTGTTGTTTGAAATCTCGAAAATAAATGTTCTCTGGTTGATTTCAATCTTCGGTTGATTTCACGTGAAAATCGTCTTTATTCGACTAATAAAGGTCGTCCCGGGACTGCCTCCGTGGAATATATTATAGAGTATGTTAAAACAAACTAATAGGTGAGAGTTCAAACAACCATTTGATTATAATCAGAAAGTCATTAGATCACTGAGAAACACTCTTTATCTTAGGTGACTTGACTATATCCTGAATATGCCCGCCAGGAAACACAAAGTTTCTACCGTGTAACGGCAGCATCAATATTTTTGCATTCAATGCGTTTGATGAACAAAAAAATTGTTGAATAGAACATAGTATCGTTTTATTGCATTTGAAGGCCAATATAAAATGATTTTACCAAGCTAAGAGGTAAAAAGAAGTTGTTAAGGGGGCCTGGTTGTTAAATTTATTAAAGAAATCTCTACTCTTCTGCTGAAGTTTTAACAACTGAAATGTGAATTGAAAATAATGGGATTTTTATGATTGTTTATGACGATTTCTATTGTCAAAATAAAAAAAAGGGCAGGGTTTCTTTTTCGACTAACCCATCAATTGTATCTTATGTTATTATACATCAACTGTATCATGTATGGCTAGCAACTAACACGTCAAACACTTCATTATAGCAACTAACACGTCACATTATTGCAACTAGCACGCCACATAGGAACTAACACGTCCTTTATATACAATATGGCTTCTTCTGGTCATGCTCGATGGTTTGAGAATGTTTGGGGAAGACTGACGGCGGGCGGTCGGGAACAACCATTTTGCGCCGTTACTCCTTGTAGACTTTTTGTTTGTGGCAACGGAGGACAGGCGGATACACTAAATGGTAATTATTACTAATTACTTATTACTAATTTTATTAGTCTATTGTAACTGCTGTATGGTCCGTTCTCATATTATCGGCATTTCAAAGATTCATTATGAGTGTAGAGATGTTTAAAATTACTTTATTTTCGCGATATATCGTGGATTTCTAAAATTCTAACCGCGAAATGAATTGCCAAATTTTACAAAATTTTGATAAAGTTGAAGGAGCCCTCTAAAATAAAGTTCCTCTTGTTTTCATCATCCGTGAAAAATCAAAACTAAACTAAATCCCCGCAAAATAAAAGTATAGTTCGCTGTTTGGCTCAACCGCGAAAATTTCTCCAAAAAAGTATATATATATTTAAAGATAATATAAATCTTAGTTTACTCAGTTACTACTGCTTTACGCTACTAAAAAACACAACAATGTAACATTCCTTGCATACATTTAATATTTCATTTCTTATCTCTTTCACTTTTTTTTCAGAATAACACATTGTAAATACAGAATTGGCATACTTAGCATGATGCTGGGAATGCCTATAACAAATACAAGGTATGAACCAGTTCATCTGACAGAATGTAAACACATCTATTTTTATCGTTCTTTTGTACAAAAGTCTCTTATTTTTTTCGGGACTAATCGAGCCACTTTTTTTGTCTCTGCTTCGTTCTTCCAAACTTTTTTAAGACTTTACTACGGAAAACCTTGGGTTACATTCTGTCAGATGAACATTCTCATACAGCGTAGCTCAGTTCGTATACAAAGCAAGTACTAAAATAGTGAAAAAATAATGAGTTTTAACGACTCTTCTTTTTTAACACCATATTTCGAACAGTATTTTTTGTGAACCAGACAGACTGTATAAACCTCCAACATGTACCAGCAGCTTAAATTCATTATGAAGACACCTACCTCCCTTTAAACTCAGGGATTTTATGCGGGTTGAATGATATGATGAGACATCCTGACTGTCTTATCTACATAATAAATGGGGTACCGAGTAAAAGACACCTATCTCTGTACTGTACTATTTTATTCAAAGATTGTTTTTGGTTCAGAAATGTTTGTCGCTTATTATTGATTTGTTTATTGAAACATACCCATTACGACAGCCTCTTCAGTTCTAAAACTGTTATTAATGAGGGTCCTGTAGTCCTTGTGAAATACCTACAAGCAATTCTTACTACAGTAAGCTTCGTGGCAGGATTAAACCTGGGGTCTTCTATACTAAAAGCAGAATATAATCTCACAAAAAAAGAAGAGTGCGTGGTGAGGATACAGATCCATAATACGAGTTCTTCTAACGTCTAGGACAATTGCAATCACTTCAGGGATGAGCAAGGCGTATACGCGATATTGTCGAACCAGTCAATCCACATCACATGTATAGGCTGTTAACACAACATTTGAAAGTTGTACACACAAAGCTTTTTGGGTCACTCTGTATAGGGTGTTTGCCTCAAATAAAATTCACATCACATAGCAGAAAGATGAGAGCCCAAGCAGTGGCGCATTTAGACACACTTCTGCTGAGAAGCATGACTAAAATTAAAAATAAATCACAGCCATTAAAATAATACTCCATCTGATATGTGTACTGACTATACACGCCTTTGCTCTAAATATGACATTGCCGATGTTTATTAGGAAGATCCTTCTATATGATTGTCAGTATTTGATTTTTTTAGATGCTTGGTGACCTGGATGAAACTATAATCATGTTATATCCACCACCTATCTCTTACTGGGAGTATTTTTATTGGTTGTTGCTTGATCAATGGTCCCTTCCTTCCTCGTCTATACTGTAAGTTTTTAGATTGGGCCTCGCGACGGATTGAACCTCGGACCTTTTGATCCTAAGCTCAACACCTTAACCATTCGGCCACGGATCTACAACAGATACTGTATTAAATTAGGACTACCTTATCGGACAAAACAATGTCGGACATAATTTTCGTCACCTCCAAAGAATTTCATCACTTTTGTCCGTAAATTTGCCCAAAGTTTGTGTAAAACTTGGACAAAATTTTCGCCGGACATAATCTTCGTCACTTTTGTCCGACATTGTTTTGTCCGATAAGGTATTTCATGTCAACTTTGAAGCAAACACGACTTTTTTATGGTGCGCTTACGTTGTTTGAGCATCAGAAGGACCGGGTTTTTAATGTCTCCTCTGTACCGACCATAATATATCGGTTAGCAGCTAGTCTGTAGGACTATCTTAGAAATTCATTTCCCTGGAATTCTTTGCGCTTTCATGCAAAATTTGCGCTGTTGAATGTCTGTCACAGTTTTATGAATTATCTGATTAGAGATAGGGATCGTGACAGACACCGGCTCCTACGAAACCTGTACGCTGGCTCTTAATTCTTTGATGACGTCATGTAGATCGTCAGCTCTGTTCTCGTTTAAAGAATTGCTTAAAGAATTTGGCACAATGCTTTAGTATGTTTTTAAAAT
>JAYRBV010026126.1:0-20953 GCA_036023255.1 Mitrocomella polydiademata
TTTTTTATGTGAAAGTGTTCATTATATGATAGAGTACTTGTATGCAAAATTTCAGGGTCATAGCATTTATATTTCTCAAGATCTTAGGGGGAGGCGGAATCCTCCCCCCCCCCCCCGGTGTCACTGCAATTTTCACACATGACGGAAATTTTTGCTGCCAGACTTTTTACTAAGTTCAGCTTGATTTTAATTTCTAGCTTAGATATTTATTTTCAAAAAATGTCATATGAAATTAAGGACGCTGAAGAGACACTGCTTGCGCTTATATATATATCATCGTATTATATTTTACAAATCTGACTGTGGGAGGCCTGATACGTTATTTTAAGTTAATTGTTTTATTTTTATTTTTTAATAAATGTTACAGTATATAAATATTTGATCAATATGAAAAAATTTAAAACCTATGGAAAGTACAAAACAGCAACGCATATCAAATCTGATGAATGGGATGAGATTAAGGAATTCAAAGCAGAGTCAAGGTATATATATTCTTAATTTAACATATTTAGGTAAAAAAAAGTCAAATCAATCAGGTTTGGAAAAGAAATAATTATTATAAACTAGCTGCTAATCCAATGCTCAAATGTGCTGGAGATGCTGCAGCTTGTAACTCAGAAATAATAGTTAATTGTGCCTCAGGCTAGGCTTTGTCATACAAGGTGTGCTTTCACGCATGATTGTCCTAAAATAGTTTAGATTCTGATAACTCAAAGGCTTTACATATAAGAGCCAATTTTTGATAATGATGATAAAAAATACCAAAATAATAACAAAACTAACTTTTGGTGGTATTTTTGTTTTGATTTTTTATAAAAAAATTGGATTTTTTACATAAAAAGTTTTTTTTTAAAGGCCTATAAATTCATTTTTTATGAATCATGAACTCAAACATTTTTTTTTCTTAGATTTGTTAGAAAATTTGATGATTCGTATTCTAAAGAAAATCAACAAAAGGAATCTGATGAGAATGTATTCAGTCCCAATAATTCTGAATCCTCTATGCATAAAACACAACCATTACATGATGTCACAGATCTTTTTGACAATTTATCCCTTGACAATCACTCAACACCATTAGTGTCCGATGTTAAAGGTCCTAAATCCAGTTCTGGTACACCGTTGAAGTATAAGTCGATTGAACATAAGGAGAGATTGTCATCTTCTGAGCACAGTAAGTATGTTTTTGTTGTTATACCATCGAATTTATTGTAGTAGATATACCTACACGATTTTCTTTATAAGTAACTCTCTTATAAGCAAGAAAATATGTGTAAAAGTGTTTATTGCACAAATGTTATATAATAATAGTTTATCTAGTTATCTATGGCCTTGATTCAAAGAAAAAGATCAACAAGAGGACACTCGTTCGTGTGCCAGCGCGTGCGTGAGCGATCGCTCGCTCGCCTCAAACGGAGAAGCCTGTATGTTTATTGATTTACTGTATCATGTATACTTAGATTTTACCTGCAAAAGATTTGTCAGCTTTTCTTCAAATTCCAAGAAAATCTTTGAGAAGAGAAGAATAGGATCATCCACTCTGATAAGCAACAATAGCATTGCTGATGCATCTAGTAACCAATCAGTTTGTCTGCGTAAAGTTTCTTTCAAGGTATGTAAGAAAGATTGTAAAGGTCTTTAAAAACCATCAAAAAGACTTTTGAGATATTTTCATAACGTTTTGTTTTTAAAATCATTTAAGAAATTTGCTTTGTCTGGTTAATTGTTTTGTTATCAAATTACTCTATGCAAAAATTTGAAAGTTTGAATATTTTAATATAAATACTGTTCATTTGGCTTTCAAAAATTATAGGAAGCTCTCTCCAACTCAACAACTTTCTCAGAAGCCGAGAAGAAAATCTTGAATTTATGTGATCAAGAGGAGATCTTGTCATTGGAAAGTGTGGTTGATGAAACGTGAGCTATTTATTTTTTATCTTGATCACCAGATGGAAAATTGAGACCCTACAAAATGATTTCCTTGAATTTCCTTGAATTGCCAAGCCTCCTCGAAACTCAAAGGTCCTGGATTTGGAAACTCCTCCTCAAATCTTCTCTAATTTCCTCCTAAAGTAGCAATGTTGGCAATTTGAGACTCTTTCAAATTTATTTGCTCAAAAAATAACTATATAAAAATCTATATAGAGGACATTTGAAGAGTTTTAAAATAAGTTTAAAAATATTTAACTTGATAACTTATTACAACTCCTCAAAATATCCCTTATATTTTAAGTCTCCTCAAAATTGACTCCTTATATTTTAAGTCTCCTCAAAATTGACTCAAAAGAGAAGTGGCAACCCTGCGATTGCAAGTACGAAATATTCGTATTATCTTTTCTTTCTTTCTTAGTATTGTACGAAAGATTGGAGAAGGTTCATATGGAGAGGTCTATTTAAAAGAAGAAGATGGATTTACCACAGCTCTGAAGGTAGGTTCTCTTTTACTTGAAAATAGAAGGTTTGTTTATTTTTACTTTTAAGGTTTTTAAGGTGTATCGTCACCCTTGAGGAGGCTGCATACTCTTAGATTTAACAAATCAACATTTTATTCCTGCATTTTTTATCTGTAAAAGTTATATATTTTCTGAAAGCTTATTTTAAGTTCTCTATCGTTATAGTGTTTAATATTGATATACTGTAGAACTGTTAGCCGGTTCGGCTCGGCACCCTAGGGTTCGGAGTTTGTGTCCTAGTCAATGCATCCTCAAGAACTCGGACTATAGCGAAACAGGTGTCTGTGGATTGTTTGTATACTGTAGAACCAATACTTTAAGAGTAGAAACTTTCGCGCGCCGAAAAAAACGCGTTTTCGCGTATGGTGGTTTTTAGGTCAAATTTCGCGGAACAAACTTTCGCGAAAAGGAAAAAAAGTTCAATATTCCCTAACTATGCTAAGCCAAAAAATATTTTTTTGGATTAAAAAACTTTCGCGTTTTGCTGATTTAAAATTTCCAAAGGAATTAACTTTCGCGAAAATGGCGAAAAACGCGAAAGTTTTTTCCCGCGAAAGTTTCTACTCTTAAATTGGTTACCCTATCTACCGTTACTGCTCAATATGATCTAGATTGATCAGATTTACATTATATGTATTCCCCCAAGTATTTTATAGTGAATTGATATGTTTTCTCACATCGTACTAGATTGTTTTGTACATAGATTCTAATCATTTAATGTGTCATAGATTGTTCCTGTGGGGAATCTATCGGATCAAATGAAATTTGATGATGTTCTTCCAGAAATAGCAATTTCAAAGTAAGAACTCTTTTGAATACAAGCTGTTATTTTATTCGTTTTTGTTGAACACCTGTGTACGAATTTTGAGCATATTCGAGAAATTAACTTCCGTGAAGTTCTATCAAAAATTACACCTTGCGAAAACATCTTTCACAAATTAGAAGCAACACTGGCAAATTAAGATCCCAAACAGTTAAAAAGACTATATTATATTTCGAAAATATATAATCTTAAATTCCAAAAATATATTAGGCAAAACAACAAAGTCATTTAAAAACATACACTGAAAGCTTAAACACTCACCACAACTTTATAGAACCTGCTAACATTTCTTTAGTTACTAAAGAAAATCTTTTTTTGAAGTCATGTAAATTCTTCTTGCATGTTTTGCACTTTATAGAAAGCTGTCAAATTGGAAACTCTTAGAGGCTGTAAGTTTTACATAGCTGTGAAAATCAGTTTTTGTTTGATTTTTTTCAATAGGGTTTTCTTTTCTCAATTATCTGTAAGTGATTTATTATTGATTAGATTTGTTTGTTTTTTGTAGGGCAAAGAGCTTTATCCAGAAAACTATGTGGAAGGATTCATCGAATTGAAAAGGTTTTTTATCATCAACACTACTCCTATTTATATGAACTACACAGCTTGAAACGGTTTTCCTATTTACGTGTGAAAAATCTAATTAGAATATTAATTTTTATTTTTTGCTAAATTTTTGTTGTTAAGGGTCCGTTCACATGCCATTGAATGATGATGTTTTAATTTTCCTTTTTCAAGCCTCTGTTTTTGTAAGGGTCCATTCACACGACATCTTAAACAACTTTGGGAAGAATGGAAAGAAGACAAAGGAAATGACTGCCAAAACGAGCATCCAGGTATTTGAATTGCATTATTAAATTAGTTTATGACTATATTTCATTGAGAGTAAAAAAACTAGTAGCGAAAGCAATCTCGCCTGATCTCGCGGGTATTGCAACAACCTCAATTACTAGCCTTCATTGATGTACATGCTCTAACTACAAGTACTTTGGGTCAGACAGGCATAGCCAAAGTATTATTTAACTACCTGCGTGCAATTAAGAATATAGACCTTAAGCCTAATTCTGGGATTTACATACTGATGTTTAAAGCTACTGTTATGATATATGTTAAAATGATTTTTAGATATATATGATGTGGATCAGAAATACGTAGTATTCGAAAACAAATTCGGAGGACAGGACTTGGAAAAAGTAAAAATAAGTACCGTTAAAGAAGCGATAAGCATATTGAAACAGGTACGTTGTATTTAACTTACCAGGAATTTCAAAGGATCTTCATTTCGATAATCAACATTGAATGTGGGGGATCAGATTTTATGATAATTGCTAAATAATTTAATTCTAGGATTGTAGTTAGTGGGAGCCAAAACAATTTAATTACCTGCAATTGTCTCGATAATTGCTTTAATACCTGCAGAATTAGCATTCCGTTTTTCGACTCTAGTTAGTTGCGAGCATAGCATCAGCCGAGTGCTCAATACAGTTGGAGCATCGAGACCTTCACTGGGGAAACATCTTAATCAACAAAGTGGACAAGAAGAAAAATTTATACATCTTAGTGGAAGAAAATGAATATGAAATCGCGAGTTGTGGACTTACTGTGGCTATCATTGACTTCACCCTGGCTCGCCTTCTTAGTGGTAAGTGCTTATAACATTTTCAACAAAATTTTATATATTTTTATTATGATCTATCTTGCAAATTGATACAAAAAAAGAAAACCACGGAGGCAGTCCAGGGACGCTCTAACATTAACAGTAAATCTATTCATGCATTCTAGTATTTCAAAGTTATCGACGATCAGTCTTTAGGAAGTCATGGGTCTTTTAGATACCGAACTTAATTGATTTTGAATCCTATTTCTGCTCACTACCCACCTTCTCTACTATTAGGCCATTGAAACACGTCTGAAACGCCTCTAATTCAAGGTCAAGACTCTAATTCAAGGTCAAGACCTGAACACCGAAAGATGTATTAGTGTAAAAAATCCTTTTCAAATTCTAATGCTTTTCTTGTTTAGAAGAGTGTGTTGTTTTCACAGATCTGTCCAGTGAAGAGATCTTATTTCAAGGGCAGGGCGATCCTCAATTTGATGTGTACAGAGAAATGAAAAAGCATAATGGGTCGGTAAAGATATTTGATGTTCGCATTTGCATTTTATCATTCCATCTAGCGAAGCATATCTTACTTTGGGTTTATGTATTCCTAGGCGAACTCTTGGCGAAAAATAGACCCTTACCGAAAACCGTTTTTTTACACAGATTGCTATTATCAAACCTCGCTTTCAATAATTATTTGCACTAGCTCCTATCATCTCGAGGGTGTTTGTAACTTTATTTGCATTGATGAAATTTTATACTCGCATAAGACTCGGAAAATAGAAATCTATATATAAACGCATATACTCCTAATAACAGTTTATTCATTTACTGAATGCCCTTTTTTCAGCAATGAATGGGAATCGTTCAACCCTTACACCAACGTTCTATGGATACACTACGTCACCAACAAACTTGTCTCCAAGCTCCGTAAACACGTCACCGTCAAGAAATTCGCCTCGCGTGTATTGGAATACAATTCGTGCTATGAAATCCTGATGGAAGATGAATTATTCGGCTGACGTAATGACGTGAAGAAGAAAGGAAGTCTGAGCGTCATTTGGTTGCTAGGAAATAGAGGGCTCGACAATACGTTGATTAAGATCGATTGACGATTACGATTGAAGAGTCTACCGACTAACGATTACGGGTTGAACGAAAATCTCTTTGTAATCGTTCAGTATTCTCTTGCGCCTACCTAGCACACACGTGACGTTTTATCGACGTTAATTCAACATCGTGAACGTCTAAAAATCTCGTTAAAACGACCTTATTTGCCCACACCATACGATGATGGTATGTAGGAAACATTTTAGTGCGGTTCTAATTTATGTCGGCGATAGGTAACGAATAATTACGTATTAACGTAACCTGTTTTATCATTGGTGATATCATCGAAAAGGCTCGTTTACAAGATATTTGGATTAGAACTTTCCTGTTTCTCCTCTTGATCTGGGCTCTTCAGCCTATACAACGGATGTGGTTTAACAAGGTGAATAATTGAACAAAAAGTACAAATGGTGACCTCCAATCACATCAAATGTTAACTTTCTCCTATTCTAGCGTTCAATGCTGTTCTGTTCACGTTAATAAATTCAAAATTGATCACAGATACCCATTGAACTGCGTTTGCAGATTAAAATTTCCCTGTAAACGTGAAGTATAGTTTTATTTTCTGTTAGACGTAACATGATGCCCTAGAATTTTTATGCTAAGAAGTTTTCCAAGTTTGGAACAGATGTAATAAAACTGTTTAAGTCAAATTTTCTTTTGCCACATTTAATCCTTGAAATATCCAGGGTCTCAGATAAAATGCTAAAGATAAAATAGATAAAATGTTTCTTTTAATTTGTGTTGTTTAAAGTTGTAAACCAGAAATATACTGTAGGCAAAGTAGATTCTAATTCAATTCAGCTGAATTAACCAGAATAAACCAGGAAATTGGACCGTCGGTATAATGTTGTTGTTGTGACAATTTTTGCAATTGTATTTTTATATATATTTCGAAATTTAATATTTTTTAAATGCATCATTTATACACTTTTTCAATTTTTTTGGAATAATAATGAGATACTGTACAGTCACAAAGAACTTGTTTCCTAAACTCAGCATAAATCATTTGGAATGAGATACTGTACAGTCACAAAGAACTTGCCGAAATAATTTGGAATGAGATACTGTACATTCTTAAAGAACTTGTTTCCTATATAAATGGTGTCCTTAGAAATGGGAATGCATTAATTGACAATAGCTTATGTTGTGAACAATTAGGTAGGCTTTTCATTGTACCTTAGCTTATGGTGATCTACTAATTCATATTTTATTCGCTAAGTAATTTATGAAAGGATGTAGAAAATCTGACTGCCAGTTTTTCAATCCTGAATTTATATATTTTTTGCATTAAATTATCAATACAACTATTTACATAACGTAATTTTTTTGATTGTGGTTGAAATTAGGTATATTTTCACTGATAAAAAAATTATTACAATTACAAAAGGATATTTTTTATACAAATATTAGGGGTGTACGAGATGTGTCCGCTAAAAGAATAAGAAATTAACAAAGGAAATGCATAAAACTTGAAAGTAATAGAATTTATATAATCAGATGCAACTAAGTTTTGCAACACGTAGAGAGCTAAATCCAGAGGGTGTTACAGGGCGGCCACTAATCCTGAAAACTCCTGGAATTGAATTTTCTTAATCAACTCCCAAAAAACTTATGGAGTTTTTATCATGAAATATAGTGGCCACCCTGTATTAAACGTCACAGACTTGCTACAATATTGTTTCCAGCACAAAGCTTTCGACACTATACTTTCCTTTTCTTTCAGTGTAAAACGTGTTAACAATGATGCTGTGTGTGGTTGTGTTCACGGAAAAATTAATACACTGGACTAATAAGACGTTACTTTCCTTATTCAAAAAGAGCCATCACAGATTTACCGATTGCGCCAAAAAAATAAAAAATTCTTCATGTATAATTTACGTGTATATTATTTTAGCTCAATAGCTATTGCCATACTCGCATTGGTTTTGTAAGTTCAATATTTTGGTATCTCCGTATCTACAATCGCTAAGTGTCGTGTACACGACCCCCGTGCTATCGTTTCTCGTATCCCTCAGTGCAGTGTTCACAACCCCCGTCTCCACATCACTGGTAAGGTTTTTATCTACATCGTAAGTGTAAGTGTGAAGATTTGTATACATAGCTTCTGCGCCATATTCGTGTGTGTTAGTCGGTGGTGCGTTGTTGTTGTCATAGTGACCAGCAAGAGTTGTATACAGTGCGGCTTCGGGGCTACAACCTTCATTGTTTTGGTGTAACGAGTTGGCGATTACAGGGGTGTTTAGGTCTTGATAACATAACTCGTTGTTGTTGTTGTTACTGTTGACGCTATTGATGGAGGACGGTGAATAGCTTTGAGGACTTTCGTGGTGAAATATATTTGCCTGTTGTTGTTGTTGTTGATGAGTATGGTGGTATTGTTCTGTAAAGTCGTTTCTCGTATAGGCATCATATTTAGTCATGTGGATTAAGTTACTCATTTGTTCGGTTGAAGTTGGCAGCATAAGATGGCTGTTCGGTAAATTATTAGCGTCCAACGCCGCTCTTCGTCCCCCGGCGGCGTTGAGATGATGGTTCGGCATATTGAATTTCGCGTATTCAACTTTGAAGGCCATCTCTCTTTTCCATTTGTTTCTTCTGTTTTGAAACCATACTTTGACCTAGGAATAAGGAGACGACAATTAAGGTAGAGAAAGTTGCTGCGTGGATTAACTTCTTATTTCTTCTTTGCGCCAATCGTTCCTTGTTTTCTTGATATTTCTACTTCCATGTCTATTATATTTATTCAAATTTTATATTGTTGTTGTTGTTGTTTGGCATGTATTTCAATTAGCGCAGCCCGAAATGAACGTTAGTGTTAGTTTTTCATAATTTCGAAACAGATCTATTCAGTGTGTTCCAATAAAAATCATTGCTGATATTGCTTTTAACTTTTTTAGGGCCCGGGGGGGGTAGTATAGTTTAAAAATAGTGTCAAAAGTAAAAATCCTTTTGTTAAATCATTAGTAGTTTACCTGGCTTTCGCTGAGTGACAGACTTTTCGATAGTTCTTCTCGATCTTTAATGGTCAGGTATCGTTTTTCATAGAAAACACCTTCTAAGCGCAAAATCTGTTTCTTTGTAAACACTGTTCTAGATTTCTTTTGGTGGTTGTTGTTACACGACGATTCTTTAGTGATTACATCATTACGTTGTTTTGGCGGAACAGCTAGAATAAAGATTGACAGCTAGTGTAAAAAATGGAATGAGCAAAGGACATGTTTTCCCCCGTAGGCGTAAATATGTGCACCAACAACCTCTATTCCAGCGCCCCCTTTCGATTTTTTTATACCTCTGATCTGTACATAAAGTGAAATGTTAGATTGTTGTTTTCACGTGTAAAAACTTCAAAGAATTTTGAAATAAGGGAATAATAAAATGGCTTTGATAGCCACTCCGCCGCTTATAGTCTAGAAACAAGGAAATACTGAGTCGTTACAGATAAATTAAAAAAAGGAGAAAAATTTACCAGACATTCTAATGAGTCTAGAAAGTTTTTTGACCTTATTTAATTTGTCATCAGTATGGCTTGTTGTTATGTCACGTCTAGACATATAAAATCTTACAGAATTCCCATCTTTCCTTAATATGTGTGACCACACTGTAATTGGTCATGTGATGAATCTATTGAGAGAGCGTGTAGCATGTATCGATACTTACATAGAAATTTATCATGAAATACCATACAGTATAATTATATATCTGACTCAAAAATAAGTATACAAGATTGATGGAGTATCTTTATAACTTGACGTGTATAGAAAGTTAACAAAATGATATGCACGTGAAAGAGGAAAGGCTAACTTCAATTTTTGATCAGTCACCTGCAACCTAATTCGTTACATTATTTAATCACGCGAATCTACTTTAATGGACCTTAATGTTACCACATAAAACCGCAAATGTTTCTCTTAGGTCAGTTATACTTTGACGGACAGGAAAATTCGCACACCTAGGCTAAACCCGTAAATTAATTAGATTTGCTTTTTAATAAAACCATTACATGAAGAATTTCCTAAGCATTGCATTGGATTGTCGATTTTGTTTCGTTGTTGTGACGTCAACGAACAGGTGGATTATGATTTTTAATCCTACACATATTAGTTACGTGACTCAGAAATGCTGAAGAATCATTTTTTTGAAACATTAGTGTAATTTGCAGACCATTTGTTGTTTTTTTATGATGTGTAAAAATCAAAAGCGGGCGATGCCACTCAAAACTAAAAGTGCAATATTGGGGTTGGACCGTTCTGAAAAACAAAAAGTTCAACACAAAAATATTTATTTTGATGAGCGAATCAATTAATTATTTTAGTTCCAGGACTCCCGATCATCCTTTCAAAAGAAACAGCTGATGATGAGCAGTATTTGAAGAATCTTAGCTTGGTGCTGTTTTGAATTGTTTATTGCACAATGGGGGGTCAATTTAGTTGACCGATAAGAAAGATGAAAAATACAAAACAACATATTTTGTATCCCCCATGACGTATTAAACAAAGTCAATCAAAAAGGACTTACATTTTTTGGCAAACTCTGAAAGGCGATAATTAGGGACGCACGTGCCAAAAAAATAAATTATGAAAATATGCGGCAGTGAAATGTTTTGTTTTTTTATCTTTGATCACACCGCCAAAATCTTCAATTATGATGATTCAGTCAATTTCTTTCATAAAATAAGTGAAAACGAAGATCAAAAACATCGAAATACAAGAAAACAGAACGTCGATTTAAGTTAAAATTTTCAAGACCTCTATAACTGTCAAAAAAATACTATAAAATATACAAATTCATAATCTAAGTATGCTTTATTTAATTTTTCTTTCTCGCCTCGTCCCAGAGATATCTTTACCCCTCCATTTGTTTACCTTATTTTTTTGGTATGAACTTTTCCGTGTGTGATACCCACACAGAATATTTTTCACTTGTCCGTTATTTCTGGATAAGAAAATGCGGTAACTGAATAATATTACATAAAACGAATGGTGTTGTTTAATTGTATAGTATGTTGGGTAGTAGTTATATTTTTAGCGCCCTTCTCCCACAAGTCCCAAAGTGAAATGAATAGGTCTTTGACCAAGCATGAAAAAAGTTTTCGTGTAATGACTTTTATTTGACAATGGGGAACAAACTAAGGCCACATTTACATCCCTCTGAAATGAGTTGAGTTCAATTCTGTGGCCTAAAAAAGATTTTCTATTTGGCGATTTTTATCATTTAGTATTTATTAGGCTACACATAATGTAATGGCAATCTTAAAAGGTAGTTTTTATAGCCTAAAGGAGAGTGAATAATTAAGAAAATTGTAAAAATGGAAAGAAATTCATCAATATGCCCGGCCGTAGTAAAATAACATTGAAAATTGAATATTGAATTTAAGAAGAGTGATTACTATACGAACACCAATCAATCAAACATAGTATCAAAATAAGATAAAATTTTAAATTTTAAAAATGATCTTAAATACTTCTTTTTAATCAAACTGATTGCCCTAAAACAAAATTTCATCGCCATCTTATGAACAAAAAAAATTATAAAAAAAACAAAATCGTGTTCACACTCACCATAACAAAACATTCCGTACTGTTGTTGCGCCGCTGTACTGTCCTCCATATTTATAGCCTTGTTGATGGTAAGGAAATTTTCTTGCATATCCGTCCCTGATTTATAAAACTTTGTAATTCTTCCTTCCTCCCTGCTTTCTTTCAATCGCATGTAAGTGATGAATTTTCTAAACTGACTATCTAACTATCTATGCTGAACCATTTATCCGTTTCATAATTAAATTCAAACAATACACAATTCTGATTGGATGAACCGCTAATTAGCCTATGTATTTTTTTTCAGTATCATCTCGCGTGCTGGTTCGTAAATTAGCCCGGATAGACAATAGTTACCTATCATTTGAACATGAACGAACGAGAGAGGTTATCGACTAAAGAGGCAGTCTCACAAAACTCGCAGTAAACAAATATGGCAGACAGTTGCTGCTATGTTTTGCAAGAGTGGCGTCATGTCGTAGTACACGAAATATTCCAGAATTTTAAGGTCAAACCTTATCTTGATGAAAGATGTTTTTTTGCCATCGGTTTTTGTCTTTCAGGAAACATGACGTAACGTCTAAAATAAATACAGCACAATATTAGGTAGGCCCTTCCTGTGATGCTTAGCGAAAATTTATATATTAACCTGTGCTGCAGTAGTATTTTGCATATCAAGTATTATCACAAACAATGATCATTAGTCTTATATTAATTGTCTTTGCATACACAACACAGAACAAGAATCCAAACCAAACCCTGGGTGCATCACAAACCCTGGGTGCATCGCAAATCGTTAAAACAATAATATGTAAATACAAAAACTGTATAAAGCGGCCTTTATAACTCTGCGGGTAAAATACCGCATTTTACAAAACAATGTCGATGGAAGTTTTCATTCACTCCATATCCACCTGCAATTTCTTTCTTGGTCTCTAAGCTATAATCATTACACAGGTATACATGAATAACAAACGAAGAAATTGCAGGTGGACCCAACAAAAAACCACCATTGACTTATAATATTGGATTGAAGATAAGATGAGTAGAAGATGTGGAGACAAAGATAGAACAAGTGACAAACTATGCAGACTTGTGTCAGTGCCTCAGTGGGAAACTCAAGACCTACTTGGGCGGTGAATAGAATTTCTAGACGCTACTGGAGTGTGTGAAACGTCACTTATTTGACCGCGGGGTGTAGTATAGCTGTTTGTATCAAGATCCAATTATGAGGTGACTTTTTTCATGGGATGGTTCAAATAAACCCTGATTTAACTGGAAGCTGACATTTTTCATCGGATCAATAATTTGGAGAATTTTGGAGAAATTTTTCCACTCACTCTAGCGGGCGTGAATTTGACTTGATTGGGGTACTGGTATAGATATATAGATCTATTATGGTGAGGAGGAGGAGAGAGAGAGAACGCTTCCCTGTAAATTTCAACCCTCGCGTGCGGTATTCTTTTTCCAGTCCGAGCAAGTCTTATCTATAGCCCTCCTCTTATATGAATGATTTAGATTAATTAATTTCATTAATAATTACATAAAATAATTTTCACGTTAAATTTGCGCTAATTGACTTTTTCATCAAGATAACAACCAGGAATGGCGCATTATTATAAAACCCTTCACGAAAGCAATGATACATTTTTCTGGTATGCGTAATCCTAATATCATATGAGCACGTCTGTTGTTTGGATGATTTTGCGTTGTGCAATCTTTATTGGAACTTTAACAGATTCGCAGAGGTATGGTGATAATTACTTTACGTAAAATACTGGATGTTATAAAGATGTCCCATATATAGGTACATAAGTATATTTGCTTGGTTAGAAACACCTCTGTGTTGGTGCCCAAGGAGGCAACTAAAACCGATTTAGGTGAAAACATTTCCCAGATCCCACTGGGATTGGTAAAAAAAGTCACTCATTTGACAGAGGGCGAAAATCTTTTGTCTGCGTCTGTACCAATATTCATTGGGTGACTTGGTGATTGAGGTAAACTGTTTTCTCAATAGCTGGGGGTTTAAATAAACCTGATCTGACTGGGCTGGGGTGGTACTATCATCCATTGAGAAAAGTTTAGTTAAATTTGAAATATTTTTTTACTTTTTTACAAAGTATTTCTTACATTCTTGTAACATTACGTCATCGCAATAAAAAAATCAAAAGGATACATGGAGGAGAGCATAAAATCTGAAATATTCTCCTCCTCTCGTCATAATTATGATTTATCAAAAATACCAATTTCAGATTTTGCATCACTTATTTTACCAACAAATTTATGTCCCCAATCCCAAAAAACTTATCAAACCATTATGAATTGTATTTTACTAGTTCCCAGATCCTTTTCAGTGACATTATTTTTTTCATTTTGCCATGACTCGCTACTGTTGTAATACAAGCGATAAGATCTCTAGGAAGAAAATGAGTCAGCGCAATGTTTCCAATGAAGTTTGTCACGAAGAGCATATCAACATGACCGGTTGGATAGAATGTTGCGAAATAACAACGGATTGTAATTAATCAATTCATCTGCTTGGGTGTAATGAAATTATGTAAAACATATTAGCTATTTACCTATTAGTTTGAATTTTAATCTAATTACTTTTTAAGCCACAGTTTTGTTAAACGGTTGTCAACGGTTTCATTCACTAAATTGTTCCGCGAAGCTTATTGTTGTATAAATTATAAAGGGAGGAGTAGAATTGCACATTGGAGAAATTCTGTTTGGAATACCTGTTTGTTAATTACACTGAATTCCAATATATTAGCCCTGGATAGACCGTTTCTCATAGCGACATACGGTTCTTATAAACGAAGAAAGAGGTTTTTTTCAAGTTAGAATTAAAAACATTCGAATCATAACAAAACAATTATAAAAGAAACCAAGAATATATTAAATGATTATTAATTTTATACAACATGATAAAAACAAGATGACTATATTATTATATAACTAAAAAGAAACGATTTTATTTGTTCATATATAAAAAATCTAAAAATGAACAACCCAGCTATAAATACGTTATAAAATATTCTTCAATTTGTAATAATAATTTTTCTTTTTCCTAAAAAAAATCTTATTGTAGAGCGGGGCAAAGTCAGGTATATTCTTATTTTGTTGGAACGGATGTAGCTTAAAACTCTGTTTTCTGTCGTCGCAAAAAGATTTTCATTCCGATAATAGAATTTAAAGTGGAGTCGTTCTTTCGGGAAATCGGGATTCAAATCCTATCAAATTTATAAAAAACGGAAAGTTAACGACCTTCCACCAGCGCTACAATTAGTGACTATGTAGTGACTATAGCGTAAAAAGAAAAATAATAAGAATTTTGTACAAGACGTTCAAAGCCCAGCAGAGGCGCATGTAGAGTCAACCACATTAGATGGAGGGTGTTTCCGTTCAATTATAAATAAACACCACCGCAGAGGTTTGAATGTTTTCCGCACACACCGCTGCCCACGTGAACGCGACGCTAATCTGAATGCAAAGGTGGTTTGATGACGTCATCAATCAAAGCAAAACAAACTGCGCATGCTCGTACTGGTTTCGTGTAGCCAAGAAGCTCCATTCTATAATGTGAAAAGGTTTAAATGGTTTAAATGAAAAGTGCGATACCTCAAGTTTCGAGCAAGAAATTATTGCCGAATTTTACTTACTTGATCTTTTGTTGAGAACATTTGGAGCAGTACACTCTACCACAACACCGACAGTGATGTTTTCGATTCGTCTAAAAATAAGAAATGATTCCAATCAAACTAGGTCAAGGTGGCAGAATCCAAATTAAAGATGAATATTGACAATGATGCCTTATAATCATCTCGTCATATCGAGCCGAGAAATCAAACACAGATCGAGATATGAAGCTTTTAGTAAACATTTTGATCAGATCAGTTATAAGAGGTGAATATTACCCCTCGCATAGTATGGAGTGAAATGATTTTATACGCGGATTAATGTCAACAATCTTCGCCAGTTGAAAGACAAACAGACCGGACATATTGGAAAGTTAATTTTACCTGATTCTAATTGCATCAAAATTCAAAAAATGGCCATATCTAATTCAATATCACCCTGGATTACGCATACCTTTGAGAACGGGGCGCGACATTTACTATATTGACATTCGTGAACGAGTTCGTCAGGAATCCAGGTCAGTTTGTGCTGGTTTTGCAGGGCAAGCACATCCTTTTGTGTTGATTCGCTCTCGCTGAGCCTTTCATCCATCTAGATAGATAAAGCATAAGAATCAACAACAGGTGAAATATATTCATTTCTACTGTCAGTATGTCCCATCAGATAACTTTTAGATCCCGTTGGAATTTTTTAAGAAAAATAAATTTGTGGACTCTGCATTCCACTATGTAGCTTAGATTCTAAGACCCTTATGGGAGGAAGAGAAGGCTTAGTGATAGCTGATCAACGTATTGCTATACCACAAATTCTGATTGGGCGTCCTAGATTATCGCGCCTGGCTTTCACCAAGCTCTCTTTTTCTCGCAATTCAAATGACAAAAAGAGCGGGGGAAAAGGTCGAGATTGGAGACGAAGCTATCCACCATGTAGCATTTGATAGAATTTTAAGGAAACAAAAACTTATTAATGAACTTGGACTTTCAATCAATTTATCTCTGCAAATAATATTTGGAATCTAGAAGTGAGAAGGAACCTTTTACCTCAGAAATATATTTTTAAGATATTCGCAGCTCCCTAAAAACAGGCACATGCACGATACAAATAAGGTTAAAAATGTTTGATTTCTCCCTGGAAGTTGCGACGGTTGTATAAGAAACCTACATCTTTCAATTGTTCATCTGTTTCTTGTCGAAGTTTCGCCAATTTATTTTCGTAAGTTGCATCCCGCTACGACGATAAAAGAGAAACTCTTCTTAAGGCTTGTACAAATGAAAATAATTAAATTGAAAATAAATACTAATTTATGGTACAAAAAGAAAGCGACTATCAGAGTCTCGGTGTAGGGGTATCTTCTATCCGATAACGTTCTTTGCGAACTATAACATAAAGCAACCTAAGAAATAAATTTAGAGGACGTGCGACCACGTCTAGTAGGCAGGGTTCTTCTTACCTTGGTTTTAATACTCTTATTTTCTTCCTTCAAACTGTTGATTTGATTTTGTAGTTCTTCAATCTGTTTTTCGTGGTCCTAAAAAACAAAGAAGTTTACGAGTGGGTGCCATGTGGAAATTTGTACCGAGTGATCAATTTGGAAAAATATTGTATCAAATTGAAAATGAAAATTCGTAATTTGACAGTTCCGTAAATTAATTAACTACGTAATTTCATTTTTTGTCACGCCAATAATCGGCACTTTTAAGAGACTTTTAACTGTAAATTTCTTTGATTGCCGCCATTATTGGTGTGGCAAAAAAATGAGATTATGTAACTTACGCAACTGAATGATTACGTCATGATTGTATGATGAAAGTAAAATAAATTGAACCTTTGTGGAAATAGCAATTGATGACATCAGTTTTCTACATCGCTCTTCCCATTCAAGTCTCTCTTCTTGCAAGCGGTTTTGTTTAATGTTCTACGGTAAAAAAAATTAGCATAAGGTAATACTATATTAACAAGTAAAAGCCTTACTCCGGGCAAGGATTTCGTTTTCTTTTTCCAATAATTTTCAACGACAAACTTAAGATTTTGTGGGAAATCTTTTCAAGGAAACTTCTTTGATAAAACTTTGAACAGGATTGATTTCAAACTTTATACATTAAGAGACAATCTCAAAATATTCCTCCCTCCCCTTGTAAAGCAGCCAGACAAATATACTTGTCCGGGTTAAATCAAGCAAATCATTTTCAACTACAAAAGCACATCGTTGGTGATCAAGTTATATAAGATTTTATACTCGTTGTTTCGTGTGGACGTTTGTTACGTGATCATAACTCAAGTTACGAGCGTTATAATAGCATGTTTCGTGTGGACGTTTGTTACGTGATCATAACTCAAGTTACGAGCGTTATAGCATGTTTCGTGTGGACGTTTGTTTACGTGATCATAACCCAAGTTGTGAGCGTTATAGCAAGTTAATATTTTGATATTATCATATATTATATTCTGTTTTGTTTTATTTTTTAATAGACTCAATGTATAATTGTGTTGATATTATCAAAATCAGTAAGTATAAAATTGCTAGATAATAATAATAATACTAACTATGATAAAACCATATTTATTTTATAAAAATATAAAAATCAGCATAAGATTTTCCGACGGACCTATACGGAGCGGACATGCTTAAAAAGCATAGCGTAATTGGTTAATATGCCTTGGCTTTTCGCAAATGTAAATTTCGAATACACCAATCAGCAACTGTCTGCCATTTCGTATTTTTATGCGCGGTCCAAGTAAAAAAAGGGAAACGGGAACAATAAAAAGGACCGTTTCGGGTGTAAATAAATGCAGGGAGTATTGGATGGAGCACAGCGTATTGTGTTCCGTAAGCAGTAATGAGTATCCAAACACATTAAATTGTGCGATATGAAGTCCACGCGCTTGAACAGTGGAGGCACGCGGTTGATTAGTCAGAAGTTTGACGTTATATAAGACTTTTTTCTCTGGCTACACGACTGACGTCATATTTCTTCCTTGTTGTTAGATGACGTCAAATTTGACGGTTGATAAAACAGTGCGTCAAATACCTTTATGTTCAGTTGGTACAGTTCACTGCACTGGTAAGGACCTGTGCTTTTAGATTCAAGTGAATTATGTTTCTGTCTTAAGCCTAATATAGATAGATAATTTTACTTGCTTTCTCTTTTATAGACTTCTCTCTTGCTACAAAATTTGTAACTTGACGATAATTCAGAAAAGCTTTGATTCACGAAAATATGGGTCTCTACAAAAAAACATCGGCAAAGTAAGACTATACTGAGACTAAGCCTTTGTTAGTCCCCAAGCTTAAGCTTTTTAGTAATGTGTGTACTCCTTTCCCTTATTTAGGCCTGTCAAGTTGAACCGAAGCTGTTTCACCAGTGAGAAAACTCGCGGAAGAAATGACGCGAGAAGAGCTACTGGTGTGGCGGTTGGCGTGAAACGGAAGCGGGCGGTCGGTGATAAGGGTGTAGGAGCCCCACCTAGGAAACGGGTCTGTAGTTCTACCTTTGTTCCTACTATAACAATTAGTGAAGAATCACTTTGTCTAAATCCCTCTCCTCCCTCTCAACAAAAGCCTTCTAAAGATGATTCTTTAGAACTTACAAAATTCATTTTACTTTGTGAGGCCGTAGCAAAGGAAAATGACTATGATCTACTTTTAGAAATAATTCCTCAGTTTTTACCTTTAATCGATTCGCACACAGAAACCTGCCAAAACATTTTTCAAAATATGGTTTTGGAAAATTGTCCGAACATTTCAAGAAGGCTTTTGAAGGATGGGTACCGGGAGTGACTTAATAAAGTTATTTTTTTCTTCTCTTAATTTATTCATTTGAAAGGCAGGTGATATAAATCATTATAATGTCAGTTTTCCCAAGTTTAGATGAACTGCAAAGTCCTATGGTTACCTTCCCGTGGTGCAGTTCGTTAAGTGAAGGTTCTCGATATGAGAACTTCATGAACTAACAACCAAGGCAAAAAAAACAAAAAAACTTGTGGTCCATTCCATTCAGCACAAACCGAAAAATCAAGTCTACCAGAAAACAGAATATTCAATTCCATTAAACGCCCCCTCAAATAGACCTCCCCCTTTCATTTCATTTTATTCAATAAACGCCCACTCTATTAGACGCCCCCTCGAATAAACGGCCCCCTTTGAGGCTAAGAAGGGCGACTATTCGAAACTTGATGTATTTATTTAAAGCAGTATAGGTGCTGATGAGAAAAAAACAACATTTTCTTGTCTTTGTTCCATCCTTAATTTCGTTTATGCTTATTGTTGTCAACATTAAAAAAAGTCTTGATTTTGGTGAATGTCCATCAAATCAATGACCTAAAATACTACTAACCTCGTTTACTTTTTCGGCAGAATTTTGATGACTTTTAGGTGAAGATGATCTTAAAATTGGTTCTACATCAGCTTGTGGCTTATGAACGGGATAACTAGATGTAGTGGAAGGTGGTTGACGTATTGTTGAACCTTTAACAAAAAGAAAATGACGAATATCAAGTAGTGTATGTAGAACCTCTGCGGTGGTGTTGTTTTATATACATGAATGTTCATCAAATCAATGAGACACCCTCCCCCTGTTGTTTTATATACATCAATGTTCGTCAAATCAATGAGACACCCTCCCCCTGTTGTTTTATATACATCAATGTTCATCAAATCAATGAGACACCCTCCCCCTGTTGTTTTATATACATCAATGTTCATCAAATCAATGAGACACCCTCCCCCTGTTGTTTTATATACATGAATGTTCATCAAATCAATGAGACAACCTCCCCTGATGTGGTTTGGTTAGTTTTTGACGCCTCAGATTTACCGTGTGGGTCATCTCAGTAACAGACTTCATAGGAGAAAATCGAAACCTAAAGTACCTCTGCATTTGTGGCAAAATGTTGTTGGTTTTGAAGTCTAAAAAGAAAAGAATAATTTATCAAGAACACAAGACAACCCAACGGCGATTTAACCGCGATATTCGGGCATGACATTTAGGTCGACTAAGAAAACATAATTTGTTAAGGGTCATTCACTGAGAGATATAGGGTCTAATATTTATTTTAATTCAACCGCTAGAAATCTCTCAAAATAATTTCCAAAAAACATTTCTTGTAAGAATAATCATTACTTACATCTCCTATTGAATCATCACCAATCGCTTGCACTGTTTCTTCACTTGAGATTTCATCACCAATCGCTTGCACTGTTTCTTCACTTGAGATTTCATTACCTATAATTTAATAGAAACAGATATCATGTTATAAATACTTGTCATAAATGTGCAATTAGTCTGATTTGCATGATGCATTGTGAAACGGGGTTGTCTTATACATATGTGTTTTTATCACAAGGTCTTCCGAATCAGACCATTGTTTCATGTGCACATGACACCTTTGTATGGTAACAATGCTTGACCATAAATGTGTCATCTGCATATGACACCCCTATCAGGTATCAATGACCTCTGTAAGGTAACAATAATTATAACAATGCTTGACCATAATTGTGTCATCTGGATATGACACCTGTGTAAGGTATCAATGACCCCTGTAAGGTATCAATGTTTAGCCATAATTGTGCCATATGCATAATGATGCCTATGTAAGGTCATCTATAAGGTCAGGTCCAAATCGGATGCCTAGTGGCTGTTAGAAGAATTGCATTGGTATGGAAATCTGATTGCTGGTAAAGGACCGTGTGTTACTAAGGGGTCGGTTACACGTATCCGAACTGAAACTCAGACCGGTTTGAAAATTTCAGTCCGGTCTGAGTTCATTCCGGTCTCCTCATAAACTCCTTATA
>JAYRBV010026127.1:0-10549 GCA_036023255.1 Mitrocomella polydiademata
TAGTACACCAAGGATAATTCGACAAACCTAAAATTTGTTGTTGCGCTGCGTGACGACACATTTTATGAATATTTTACAGAACAGCTGTTTAAAAGCTTCTGCAATGGCGGCGACCGTTGAGTGTTATTTGGGGTATGTTTCACTTAATAACTTGGGTTAAAAAAGAGATTGAAACTTAAAATCTTTTATGTTGTTTTCAGAAGGGTTTTGCCGATACTTTAAAACGAAAATATTTTTTGGGTTGATTTTCCCTTTAATGGGTTAATTAATTAACCCATTTAACCTAGGTTAACTACTCTTTTGGGTTAACCCCGGAAACCTAGGACTAGGTTAATTGGGTTCAAATAACCTAGGTTAAACCCATTAATCTTCACCAGGGTAGGTTGTAGGTAGTAGGTAGTAGGTAGTAGGCGATTTGTACCTGCCCATTCCCAAGTGGTATTACAGCTTAAAATTATCAATGATTGAATTCTATTGCTCATCTTTTGTGTTGAGAATTGGCTTATTACTTTTAATGCCATAATGCCATTCAAAATGATGCTATAGATATTCAAATATCGCATTGTTTTGTTTGGTTTGTTGGGTTTTTCCCAACTGGGTGGCCTTTGTCGCTTATTTCGTTATCAGCCCAAGGCTCCGCATGCAAGTGTCCTTGGCAATCGGAATAGTGAAGTGATTGGAGTTCTCAAAGTAGTGTAATCGGCAGCCATGATTGATAAAGAGCCATCAAACCAATGCTAGCAAAACTAACAGACAACAGTAATTTTTTTTCTAAGAAACCGTTTTAAAGTTGCGTGCATAATAATGTATATACACGCTTGTTTTTTTTTTGTAGTACAGTGTTTTTTGTTAAAATTAGATTCTAGGATATAAGTACAGAGGTGTACTTTTGCCTTTTTATGAGTGTTAATTTTATATTTTACACTGATTTGTTGGCATTCTCACAAAAGTGTTTATTCTGCAAAAAACAAGGATGGGAGATGTTTAGAAATCACACCCCTGTTATTATATGCATGAAAAAATTGTGTTTATTAGTATAAATAACACGAAGTGTTTTTTAGGAATTTTATCTTGTGCTGGCTAAATGTCAACATGATTCCTTTAGAAAATAGACGGAAACTCGTTGTTAATTTTCTTCCCTAGTATTCCATAAACATCCAAGAAGAAAAACGACATGTTGCAATGTCAAGACTGAGAAGGATGATCGCCTCTGATTGGTTTCTCATAAAAATTAAGGAAGGAGGTAGGCTAGACATTTTAAAAGCCGCATACATGTTTTGTTTAAAACATAATAGGAAATTTGATTTGTTCTGTCAAAATTGTTAGGAAGTTAGAATTTTAGCATTGCCACTATGCTATTTTTTCCTTCTGAGTTTTGGGAGAAATAAAAGGGTTTAAAAAATTACATGTATTCCAGGCTATTTAAAAAAACAAACATTTATAACAACCTGCTGACGAGGAGTATTTTAGTTAGCTGGTATCATCACGTTTCATTTCATTTTAAACTTTTTTAGAAGAAAAATAAAAATCAATACCTTCATCGAGGGGCTCGTACATTTTTTACAGTGTTTTGAGATGGCAAATGTTACTTTTAACGTAGATTAAAAAATCTTTACTTCTCAAAATTTCCTCCCGCCATTCTTTTCATTAGTCGGACATGCTTTAACATTTCACCATTATGGTTTTTCAATTTATACTTCTAACATCGGTACCGGTAATTGAGCTAAATAAGGTATCGGTACCGGTAAATAGATATGTTGTGATTTCACGGAATGGTCCTGAGGCGTCCGCATAGATTAATTTTACCATGACCTTTTAAAACTAATGTCAGTTTGTCTGTTGTTTTTGGGAGGACTTGAGTCAATAAACTAATTATGATACATAATGGACTGCTATTGGTAGAAACTGCATACACCAATACAGAGAAAATTCCCCCCTTTTTTCATTTTATTTGTGTTGCTTATTCTTGCTGGTTTAGGAAAGAACTTATATTATTATTATTATTTTATTTATTGAATATTTATTTACAGATATATACACAGTCCTATCTATCTGATGATGTTGAATATCATCTCCTGTAGCCGTACTCCATTACACTTTGTGGCCTAGGAATATGGGTTACATCAGGAGCAAGCAAGAGGTATGGTAGTATTTCAAATATTTTACTTTAATTACCTAGGTACTAGACTGATTATCAAAACCTTGGGAAATTATTTAAATAGCCTTTTTAAGACTTGTAATCTGACACTTTACAGTATGAACATATTTATCATGATACAATAGACAATCGCGCATGCTGGTCTTTTGCTCACCGCCATAGCACCCTTTGGAATTAATTTCATGCTTTTTGACAGATGTTCCTTAGAATAAAAGCACAAAACATAATTATTCCGAATAAATGCATATATTCTTTTCGCATCTTAAACTTTAAGTCTTTTTTAACACTCAAATATGTTTTATTTGAAGCACTATAAACAAGAAAGTCCAGTATTCCTCTTTGATATAACTTATGAAAACGCTGAAGTTAATAATGGTATTTGATGGTATGGTATTGGAATTTTTTTTAGAAAATTAACAATCGAGAAGAGGGATTATTTGGTTCTCCAGAGTAGTCATATATACAGTACGCGTCTGTTTTATATTTTATCATAATTGAGTTAATTTTATTGATATCTGGAGGGCTCAAAAATTCCAATTTCTCTTGCATGATCAACATCGTGTCCCCTCTTTTAGCTTAAGCTAAGCACTACTAATTAAAACCAACCCCCTTTGGACCCCCCTTCCCTCTTTTAATCGCGACTCTCAGTAAAAAAGGGCTTGATTGTAAATGCCAGCAGCATATTTTCCTCTATTTCTTGTTAACTACCAATCAAAAACACTTGTGTTAACTCAAAAGAAGTTTCGAGCTACATCATATTAAATTCAGAAAATTCTAACCCCCCCCCCCCCCCTTAAAACTTTCAGCTCCCTCTTTTGAGATGAGCCCCCTAAATCTTGAAAAAAACCAACCTTTTAAAAATATTAAGTCAAAGCTCTGCCTACCAATGTGTTAGGTAATTTTTTCAAGTATTTGTTTTGTAATTTTTAAGACTCTATTGATGGAAATTGTACTAAAACTACAGACAATTTTGGTAGGCTTGGGGACCATGATCTACAGTATTTAAGATTCAATTACAGGAATAACAGTCCAGGAGCCAGTGGTGAAATTGGATGAAGATTTTAGAACCTAAGAAAACCTGAACAAACATTGATTTAAAATTCAAACTTTATAAGATATCAATTAGCCTGAAAAGCCTGGATATCCTAATGACAAAGAATAAGAAAAATGAAAAATATTTTCTCATTTATCAAATGGCTTCCTATGGCTATAATCAGGCTGATTAGATTTACTAACAAACCAAAGGAATTTTTTAGTGTTTTACGTGTCGTCCCGGCAATTTGAAATAATCGAGTTTTTTGGTTGGCAAGAATGTCTAGTTAATAGTCATTCAGAACACACTTACTCCATCATTTCTGTTACTGTTTGAATCGCTCGAAATGCTGAGCTGAATCCTATAAGATCCTATAAACAAATCAACCTAGATCCCAGCGCTCTCTATGCTCTGTAAGCGAAGGGGGGGGGGGCAACAACACATTACATTTTGTTACTTTATTTAATCTTTCAATATACTGGAAATTATATTCCGCAATATATTATATTCTTTCGCTGGCTCTCATTGTCTTTTTGTTCATCTAACGAGTAACGAGAAATCAGTGACGTATCCATTGGGACGCCCAAACTCTTGCGCCCAAAAAAATAATAAAACATGTCGGAATTAACTATTAAACCAATTGAGTAAAGATTTATATCAACATCAAATTTTATTCATTCCTTACCAGCTATAATTTTCCATCTAAGTATAATTTTGGCTTGGAAGTGCCTTTTCCAGCAAGAGTATCAAATTGTTTTTCATTGTTGCGCGTGACAAAAAAACGAGTACTTTTATATACAAGCAAAACGGCATCCCCAAATAATCTCTGGATACCGTCACTGAAAGTGATTTGGTTATACTACTTTAGTTTTATTTGCCAGCACCAAAGTTTAGTCTCTAAATTTCTCAATTCTTCAGGGAAATCCCTAAAGGTATCCGATGTTATTCTTAAAATATCTTTCTCCTCAGATGTTTTTGCGCTTTCAAAGTTAGTAATTACATATTTGTTTTCACACAATAATATCTAATGAATCTAAATTTGTCAGTCTACATAAACAGCTCATCATTTTCTCTGTTTGACTTTAAAACCCAAAACCTTGTAACTACTTGTTATCAAACTGTACATTTACTTTTGAGAATTAGGTCCTGTTCGTAGCTCAATTTGTGCAGCCTAATTCGCAAAATAAAATACCAAACTCACCCCGGAAACAGTAGTCTGTGCAACATCCCACTTTGTTCAGCTTCGCTTTTTAAGTGAATTGCCGCTACGGTAGTCTGTAGGCAAACCTTTTGTTTTCTTATATGCAGATAAACTGGAGACAAACATCGAAAATTTCAAAATAGCGCGTATTCAGCCACCCAGATTTTCGGGGTGATTGAATATGGAAAAGCAGAGAATTTCGCACAGACCACCGCAGCGGCAATTCGCTTAAATTGTGTGGGATGTTGCGCAGACTAGGAAACAGGCGTGTGTTATAGGAAAAAGGGTTTGTAAGATATGTTTTGTAACTTATATTCATAGACTTTTATATTGATACCACTTTGTTTGACGAAATCATGTCCCAAGAGATTCATTATTAAAATATTAATAGGAAACATTAAAATTAAATACCGACGAGGATTAGTTGAAGTACAGTTAGACTGAACTCGTTTATTCGGGAAATCGGAATTCACGGGAATTTTTTGTTAATGACTAACACAATCTAGTCTAAAGTACAGTGAGTCTCTCAAAAATGTATCCCAAACATTATAAGAAAAGGTTCAACTTTTGATATAACTGTCAGATCTTTTTGTGGCTCTTATAGCATTAAAATATTTCTGATTTTAATGTAATTTAAATTGCATTTTAAACAAGGAGATCGTGATTCAGACTAACACAACTGTAACTTTGATCGATTTCTCAATGTAAGATTTTTTTTACTATTATCATTATTATGCAAGACTGAATAGAAGATTTTAATATTTACATTTTCTTATGAATCGGAATAAACTAGCTGCTTTCAAGCTCCCCTCTTGATTTTCTTTCATCAAATATTCATTCGCCCCTATGTGTTTCGTATTTATATACAATCCTTAATTCAAATCATTATTCGGGTTTTCTTTTTCAGTATTCAGTTGAATTTTTAAAACATGATATTTCGTCGAAGAGAGTTGCGGATATTTTAGCATGAATTATTTGGGGGGGAACGAATAGAGAATATGATATCAAATTGTTAGGATATGTATAAAAGTTTATTTCTTGCACTCGTTTCGAAGCTACTAGCTATAGTATGGTTATGATACTCTACATATATGTGCATATATGTGCTCTACTTTCTAGTTTTTACGCCATATCGTGTCGCAATATTGTTTGTTAAATGTCAAAACATCAACAAGAAAGAAGCGTGGCTCGAAACGTTATTCTCCTCATTTTGAAGAGGGACATTTTAAGCTGTGCTTACTTAAAAGAACAACGTGTATTGATGTTTCCCTTTTTTGACATTATATTTGTTTTCTTAATCCAAAATATTGACCTGACAAGTAGTCATGTATGTGTTTGATCCAAAATATTGGATGTGTTTGATGTGTTTGATGTGTTTCACGGTTATGTGGTTACTGGACAATAAAATTTACGACAAAAAAGTTACTTTTTTCTACTTGTTTTTTTAATTTCTAGCCAGAAGAGAGATTACTGTAAGAAAGGGAGGAAGAAACTATGATATGGAGAAAGCCAACGGATTTTATAAACAGCCTAAAATGAAACAAAAGGACTATTTCGAAGCGTTGAAAAGACAACAGAGTTTAGAACACCTATACGATGGCATCCAACCGAAATCGTTGCATCAACTCAAACAGAAGCGAGGTAGTATGGTGCAGCGCTCGTTTAGCGACGTCACGTACCGCCGGAAAGAAAGGCCAACTTTCGACGCCCCTACGCCCTCTTCCTCCTCCTCAAATAATACGAATAACAAATATGTTGGAACTGTGGTACCGTCTGTTAAGCGATCGTACAGCGACAGCGTTCGGCTGGTACATTATAAAGACAATCGTAACGGTAGTATAAGAACCAACTTTGTGCGGTCGCGACCGAGTTCGGTTGACCTGGGTTGGGGACAGCAGCAACAACAGGTGTGTCCGCAGCCGAGACCGGCTTCCGTAGATTTCACTCACCAACGACCACGTTCGATCTTGAAGAAATCTTCGTCGTTCAACGACTTGAACAATAACCCTTCACTCGAGGAAGACTTTATATTTGATGAAGAATACCTAGATTATGTCAGCCCTAGAGATATACTTAGTAAGAGTGGCCACGGAGACAGGACAGCAGCTCAAAATTTGAACTTCTCTTTTGAAGATGAAATCAGTAATCAGCGTGCACGACAGACGAGACCTTTGTCGCCTAAGACGGCGAAGCATGTAAACTTTGATAAAAAATTGACATACTTTAAGACATCTCCAAGAGGTGGTAGTAAAGCAACGGACAATATTCACAATAACCATGTGAGCCCACAAATTCGATCCCGTTCTGACGCCCAACCGAGAGGCTTTAACGATGCGGAAAAATACAGCCAAAAGGTGACAAAGAAACATAAAGACACTGTAAGTCCGAATCAAGTTGAGTTCTATACTGAAAACGCATTGCATGACGGGAGTTTGAGTGAACCGCACACGAACAATAAAAACTACCCTTTAGAAATCAGGAAGCCGATGTTTGCGGAGAACAATGTGGTTGATTTCGGCACGTTCATCTCGAAGAAGCTGGCCAAGCTGAAGTTTAAGAATCGCAGGAAAGAAACAGTGACGAAGGAATCCGATGGAAATTTCACTCTGCTTCCGAATAAAATGAAAGCAGTCCATCACAAGGACGACAGCCCTAAAAGGAAAGATGATTTCATGAATCAAGAGGTTCTATACTGAGTGTACGTGTTCGTGTTCTAGTTGTTGTTGTTGTTGTTGTTGTTGTTGTTGTTGTTTAGGGTGTATGTAAAACATTAGTCTACCCGGTATACCGTTTCGAGCTTTTTACCCTACTCATGGTCTATTATCGGCATTGGTTATACTTCTGCACTTGAGTTGAAATAGAAAATAAAACCCAAACGACCGGTATTGGTTTTGTTGTTGAACCTAGTCTTCTGACCACGCTCATCTAAATGCTGATAGAGAGAGAGAGAGCAGGGCAAAAAATTCCGTATCGGTGTATCGGGTAGACTAGCAATACATAAGTAGAACTATTAAAACCCACGTCAGATGAAGGGTGCCGCATGTCTGTATAAGGGTAAGAACAATTATCAAAAACGTTTTTTCTCTTAGAGTGGGGGGAGGGGTTGTGGGAGGAGGATTTGAGAATCATATCAAGGGATGATTTTCCACAAGAACCCTCTTAAAAACAATTTTAGTGTATTAAGTAAGAAAGCCATATTTCACTCGAGTGGTGGATAAACAGAAATGACGTTTGCATGCGGAGAGCGGAATTGTGACAGTGGAGTATTGTTACAAAACATAGTGACCTCAAACACAATGATTATACAGTAGCAGTAAGTGTCACACAAGTTATTTGAACTTTTTCCCCTTTTTTCGTCTTTAATGTCATTGCGTTAACCAGGGTACCTGTTTATAACTTTGAGTAAGAAGAATCGAGACGGGTTTCCGGTCTACCATCGCGTTTGTAAATTTGACAACTAGAATTTTATCTATTTTTTTTTTAATATTAGTAAACTTTTTTATTTATTTAAATTTAATTTTTACTACACTTTATACAAAGGATATGAAAAAAATCTTTATCATTAAAGTATATAACACAATTGACGGATATTTCCCTAGGGGTGTAACTCCAATTATAAAAGATTGTTTTATTTATCATTTTACAAATATAAGTATTTATTCAAATATATACATCTCTACCAACGTTGTTAAATATGTCTAACTTTGTACTCCCATTTTGAATCAATATAGACTGGAGTCACTTCTTGATTCCCCAAAACTAAATAATCGGATTTCGGGATTCCATTGGGAAAATTACACGGAAGAATTCATAAATATTATTCTTATTTAACTTTTCTCTTGGAAAAAGAATCTATTTTTTTGGTTTATTTTGATGACGTCAGCAAAAAATGACCGCAATTTTTGAATTTCTTTTGCCTCATTTTGTTCAGCCCTATATCTTCATATCAAAAGTTATGAAGGGCACTATTAAAAAATAAGCATATTTCTGGTCTTCTATCTTCCAAGACCTCAATCCCTACTTTAAATTATATTGAAATTTGTAGCCTGGGATTGCTGACGTCAGCAAAGATACCAAAAACGACAATTTGGACCTTTGTTTGAAGCACGGTAACCAAATAAATATTCGAATCGGTAACCAATATTCAAAACAAGTCAAATACTTTTTCGACTAATCATCATGCTAGGTCAATTCATTGGTGCAAATTATTTTCAATTTTTTCATTGTGTGTTTCATTCTAACAATTTATTTGTCTTAATCAGAGTTAAATCTAATAAGTTATAAACTTTAAAATCCAATCTTTATTTCTTTCCAAAGATATTTATACTTTATAATGGTAATGACGTCATCCTACTATTAACTTAATACCGCAACAAAATTTTCCTATAAAAAGCGTTTCAGAATGTTCTGCTATAATATACTACTCTCAAATAAAGTGATTTCATTGAAACTAACCAATTAACTCTTATTAAATTAATAATTTTGTTTCAATTAATGAGGGGTTAATAACTCGATTCCATATCATGTATTGATTGATGTCGGTGCTTTCGCGTGGGAGAAAAAATATAGACTGACCAGACCAATTTGTCAAAGAATTTAGGAGGAATATTGTTTTTTCTTATAGTGGGAGAAAAAATGGTTTGTGTTGTAGTTGCGTGCATTTAACAGAGACAATGATAGTGAAAGTATTTTTCTAAAAAAAGTAAGTTACCTATTCGAATGTAATATTCATTTTTGGACTTTTGCTCCTATCCATGATGGTTTTATATAAAATTGTGTATCCCATGATCATGATTTTCTTCTTTGTTTATTTTACAGAATGGCTTCAAAATTTCAACAGGATCCGAATGAAATCACAGAGGAGAACGAGAACTACTTTCGTCTTCAACTGCTTCGTGGAAAACTGGAAGACACGCTTAAAAACAAGTTCCATAATCATTTCCCGGTCCATCCATGTCAATTGTATTTCGAGTTCCAAAAATTACAGCCTCGAATTGAACAACTCTTCAAAAAAAGAAGATTAAATAAAGACCAGTACGAATTGCTCATCCCTTCTGACGGTGGCGTAAGAGTGTATTCGGATAAGTTTGATGCTTCACTGTACTTCGTGCTACTTGAAGAATTTTGTGGGTACAAAATAAACGGGAACCCGAAAGAAAGTAATCGCACTGATAATGCAAACTTCGGCCGAACTAAAAAAGGTAGAAATATGATTCAGCACGCAAAATCTGCTGTATCAAAACATGAATTTTTAATAATTTTTGACTTGTTAAAGCCACCACTTGTTGAGCTAGGAGCAAACTCGAACGACTTGGAAAAATTGAAAACTATTCCAATACGGGACACGAACACGAAAGAGCGGATGAAAAACCTGGAAGAAAGTAACATCTCAATGCATTATAATTATATCCCTCCAGTCCAAAACTTTTATAGCCGAGAAAAAGAACTTGAGGAGGTCCACAGTACACTTATGAAATCGTTTAACGATGATGGTTTTCAGAACAATCCCGTATTAGGCGTGGTACTTGCAGAGGTTTTGGAGGTGTGGGCAAGTCCCAAAGTGCTAAGAAATACTGGCAAAAGTATTCAAAAACGTATTACGAGGATATTATCATTTGGATAAATGGACAAAATACGACAACCATTGAAAATGACTTTCTTGAAATAGGTGAGCAATGCGGTGTTAGGACGACAACAGCCGATGGAAAATATCGACCCATCAAAGAAATTGTCCGCCAAGTTTATTTACATTTCGCCACCATGAACAATGACATCACTGCTCGGAAAGTCCTATTTGTGTTTGACAATGTCAATAACAAGAATAACATTGAATCGTTTTTGCCAACCATTTTTGCCAACCATGCACCGCACATTCTGGTTACATCTCAATGTAAAGATTGGGATATTCGATTTGAGGTCATTGCACTTGAAGTTTTCTCTGATGAAACAGCTTTAGAGTTTCTAAAGGCGCTGTTTGAAAAAAGGTCATACATAAAAAATTAAAATTATTAAAATTGTTAAAATTGTCTTAAACTTTTTAGTTGGACATTTTACTTTAACTTCAACCCTTTAAGTTACAGAGAAAAAAAAAGAAAACGACGAATTTTTTTTCCAAATTTTTCCAAACTTAACATTTTTTGACTGACTTCCGTCCGAC
>JAYRBV010026138.1:0-10549 GCA_036023255.1 Mitrocomella polydiademata
AATTGCGCGAATGAGCCATTTTGGCGTGTTTCGCGGAATTTAATTTCGCTATTTACACCCAAAATCGCGAAATTAAATTCCGCGAAAATTTCTTCTCGCGAACATTTCTTCCCTTAAGGTATGTGTTAAGTGTTGTTCGGGGAATATGGGAGTTTAGATAATGACAATTTCTTTTGTAAAACTTTTAAAAACAATAGGAGAGGTTTTTCTGATTCACCCTGTACACTGATAATATAATTTATATTATATAATATTCTGACGTAGTTTTTAGCTTGTATAAATATGAAAATATAATGGTAAAAAAATAACTATACACTTGACCATATTATATGGGGGGGATAGACTTTTATAGGTGCCCTGTACAGACAGAACGATGTTTTAGTATACCCTTGTGTGTTTCAGGTAATCGTGGCTTTTCTATTGGAATAGGAGATGTGACCCCCGGTAGGGGATTAATCACAGCAAAGGAAAGACTCCTAAAAGAAGGGTAAGAAATTCTGTTATTTGCTTTAGGATATAGTGTCCTCCTAGGTCAGCTCCCCCCTCCAATTTTTCCTTAAAATCATGTTTACCCCCCTTTAAATTCCCCCTTCACTTTTGAAAATTGTCCCCCCCCCCGCCCCCCTTTAAATTTCAGAAGACCTTTCCCCTTCCTCTGATATGAAGGTCAAAAGAAATTTTTCCTTTTTCCTCCCGGGGGGAGGACACTATGTTAGGACATCTTTTATCTTTACCATGTCTTCTAGCTATTCAAAATGTGATCAATTCATTGAAGATTACAAAAACGGTATGTTGCAAACACAGCCTGGGTGTTCACCAGAAGAAACACTTGAGGTGGGTTTACCAGCAAGTACCTTGAATTTATATATCTTTCTTGAATTTACATGTTGCCGAGTGGTTTAGGGGAACATGATCACCTCATACTGTTAGTTCCATTTAAGTTCTGACCATAGCCACACTTCTCCCAAGGTGGATTGACACTTAAAAGGTTTTATAAAGACTCTCCATCTGATGTGCGTGTGACTATGTTCTAAATACACCATTGAGGTAGGCAGGACCCTCGTCAATAACAGTACACTACTGAAGAGGCTTTCCTAGTTAAATACTCACAAATGAAAAATTATATACTGGGTCAAGAAGATTAGAATGTTAATCTTCCTAGAAGATGCGAAGTCAAGGTTTTATTGGTGACTAGATGACTTTGTTTAATGGAATTTTCCTAGATGCGAAGGTTTTATTTAGGCTTGAAATTATTTCTAGGCGATCATTTTGAGAGAATTGTCGGTGATTCGTGAGCATTGTGGTAAGGCGTGTTTAGAAGAGTTACACCGGACGAATAGTCCCTTGACCATGGCAGTATGTGGTTCTAAAGGTAAAATAAAAAAATAAAGAACTCCTGATACTTATTCATCCAATTTGGATTCCTTTTGGTGCTTTTTGATAGTCAAAGAAAATGGCTCTCTAAAATCCTTCGTGGAAAGAGTCTGCTATGTCAATAACTTTTCGAAGCAGCATAAAGTACTAAAGGTTCTTTTTCAAAAGACTTTACCTTAAAACATGATATTGTATTTTTTGGAATTTTTAGGTTCATTTATTAACATTTCACAGATGATTGCGTGTGTAGGACAGCAGGCTATTTCTGGTAAACGTACTCCGGATGGATTTGAAGGAAGATCTTTACCTCATTTCAAACAACATTGTAAGTGAAATATTAATATTTTATATAGGCTAACATGACTAACATGAAAAAGAAATATAGCTACTGTGTAAAATAAAACACACAACATCGTGTTGATCGAATTGGAATCCAGTGATTGGTGATTTCCTTTTGGAAAATTCCAAATTGAGATTTTTTCCTCTTCTTTTTTAGCAAAAATTCCCGCTGCTAAAGGATTTGTGGGGAATAGTTTTTTCAGTGGGTTGACACCCACAGAATTCTTTTTCCACACAATGGCTGGTCGAGAAGGTCTGGTGGATACTGCTGTTAAAACCGCTGAGACGGGTTATATGCAACGTAGACTCGTCAAGGTATTTAGTCGATTCAAAGCAAATTTGTCCCCATTAACGCTATAAAGCTACACGGAGAAGTTACTTTCAACGTAATCTTTATTTTTACAACAGATTCGTCATGTATATCTATTTACATAAGAACTCTAAGTATGCTGCAGTCTTTTTTGGAATTTCTAGGAAGAGAAGAACAACCACGAAGTTACTGTATTTCTTTATTCTGATTACCTGATTTTTTCTCTATTATTTCAGTCACTGGAAGATTTGTCATTGCAATACGATTATACGGTGCGTTCGTCAATGAACGATATCGTACAGTTCATTTATGGAGAAGATGGTTTGGACCCTGCTTGTATGGAGGGGAAGGACAAACCACTTGATATGCACCGAATTTTCCAACATGTTAGGGTGAGTTTTAGGCCTGTCATATAAGCTGTGCTGTGCCGTGCCGTGCCGTGCCGTGCCGTGCCGAGCCGAGCCGAGCCGAGCCGAGCCGAACTCGCCAAATTTGTACTAAGTTCGGCTCGGCACAACTTATAAAACCAAATTTGAGCCGTGCCGAACCGAGCCGAACTGAGTTTTATTCATTTGCATAGTACGCCGGCAGTTATTAAAACCCTTCCAGTGTAGCTGTCTTTAGTTTAAGATCACATCTCTATCCATCGCAAACCTCTTTCTTTGGACATTATTACAGTGCTGACCGTTCTAAAGAACTGACATAATTTACGAGTTATAATTTCTGGATAAATTCCTCAATAAGTTCATGGAGGCGTCAAGCAATCCATTGACAATTGATGATGGATAGTTTCCGATATCGAGTATGAACCGTATTAACAAAGTTTTCGATTCTTGATTGAAGATTTTTATTGTTATTTACTTTCAGTGCATCAACCCTTGTGTGACTGAGAAATCCATGGATGCCGAACACATTCGAACAAAATTCAACGAACTCATACAAAACAGTAAAGATGTAAAAGCGTGCGGAATACTCTTTGAAAAAGAACTACAGACCTTTCTTGACGACATCTGCAAGTTTGTTCAGTTGAATTTTGATTCTATGGATGAGGAGGCCAAGAGAAAGGCCAGGGTTATAAACCCGGCGGCGCACATTGCGTGTTCTCACTTGGAACAAACGTTAGAGATCTGCACACGAAAGTATTTACGTGCTCGGTGTGAGCCTGGTACTGCAGTCGGAGCATTGTGTGCACAGAGTATAGGGGAACCAGGAACACAGATGACCTTGAAAACTTTCCATTTCGCCGGTGTTGCCACTATGAGTATCTTTTTTGTCCAGATCCCTTAGCACTGTTGTTATTATAGCTCCTTTTCCTTATCCCTTAAAGCGTACTAATTTTCGCGTGTATTTAATTTCGCGAATTTGGCTAAAATTCTTCTCGAATTGACTGCATATTAGATACAGTATAGATTGGTTTTAGGGTTCGCGTTTTAAAGTCAATGTCATCTACAGTGAGCGGTTATTTAAAAATGTTTCCCTAACAATAGAATTCTTTTGTTAGGGCGAACAGAAAAATACCTTTGTTTCCGGAAAGCGGTTGACTAAAAAACATCATCCGGGCGTCATTTTGCCAAAATATTGAACAACTTTTGCAGCCTTAAAAATCAATTATGTTCGCAAACGACTAGACTGGAGTCGCTCTTTAGGCGGGATTCCACACGGGAAAAGAATTCACGGGAATTAGCCAGCGACGCAAATAGGAATACCTTCGTAGTTCAGAAACAGCAGCTGGGTAGGTATTAAAAAAGATTCACCCGGCCTATTTCCGGAAACAAAACATATTTTTATTTTGGCCTTATAGGGGAACATTTTCATGCCCGCTCTGCAGATGACAGGAGGAAACGTTTTTGGTAAGATATTTAATGATCCCCCACTATTTGTGGCACGCATAACATATTAGATTTATTTCAAGTTTGCCCCAAGACGGTTATTCCTTAACAAACTACTGTTAGACATTACATTGGGTGTACCACGTATCAAGGAGATAATCAACGCCTCTAAAAGTATCAGCACGCCGATTATATCCGCTCCGTTAGAAAACAACAAAGACATTGAATATGCGAGGCGAGTGAAAGGGCGTGTCGAGAAAACTACCCTTGGCGAAGTAAGAGCATTTTTCCTGTAAATTCAGGTCGGCATTCGTCATTGCCGACTTAGATTTGTAAAAATCGACCTGATTTTGCAATATTTGTCGACCTATCAGTAAATTTATTCAGGGCTGACAATCTAAATTTCGTTCCTCCATTCCTTAAGGTGTAGTATTCTTTTACGTCTAGTTATACTCTCTTCTTTTTTTTCAGGTTTGTGAATTCATAGAGGAAGTGTTCACCCCGGATGCTTGTTACATACTCATAAAGATTGATATCAGCAGGATCAAACTGTTGAAGGTAATAACCAGTCGTGGGGTTTTCTTCTTTTGCCTAGCCAATCTTAGGGATGATTTATAAACTCGAATTAACGTCGCCATCAATTGCCGCACAAAATCCTGTATTTATCAAGAAAACTCTGTATTATAAACTGATATTGCATGGCTGCGTAATGCCTTCTCGATGAATACAGGGTTTTACGCGGCAAAATTATATCCTCTGATGTTTTATTCTATATGTTTTAATCAGACATATCCTTATCCCGCCGCTATTATTTCAAATTTAACAGAATTTTTCAGTAAAAAATAACAAGTTATGAATGCAAACAAATTTCACTAATTTGGTTATTTCATTTTAGTTGGAAGTTGATGTTGACTCCATCAAGTATGCTCTCTGCATCGCTCCAAAGTTAAAGATTAAACCTCAAGTATAGATCATATTTTAGCTCTTTACTTTTATTGTTCGTGTTGCTTTCCTTTCAAATCGTTTAAAAGGTGTTGTTCGGTGTCTCGAAACCGAAAATTAATACACGCAATATTTTTTTAAGTCAGAATACTCCAAAACTTTGTTTTGAAATTTACCCAGCAGGCATAACGTCTTATGAAAACCAAAACGATGGTTTATGCCGACCTGGCTATGTATGTGCCGTTAAAAAAAATGCAATTGATTTCTTTCAGCATGTGTCTATTCACAGTAAGTCTTACTTGACAGTTCGTCCTCAAGAAACAACCAAGAGTTCCATGTACTACGTCATGCAGATGTTGAAAGGCGTCTTGCCTGCTGTATTAATAAAGGTAATTTTTATGGAACTTGTTTGTTACTATCAGCTTGGTAAATCAAAATCTCATTTTTGTTATCGGTCATTTTCGTTATGTCTGTCTTTTTATTTATTTACTCGTTTTTAGTTTCAATATGGTTATACAGAGAGGCTCACAAAAAGGACTTCTTTTTAACAGACATCCATATGCCTTATTAAACGTGTCCTCGGCCCCCGGCTTTCTGAAAGTCTGCGCCGTGATTAGTTTAACCGACAAAAAAAAAACGATGTATGATTACCAGTCTTAGAAGTACAGCATAGACACGGGGCTCGCTGGATAAACGTAGTCTATCCGATATATCGTTTCAAGCTTTTTTGCCCTTTTCTTGGTCTATCAGCATTGGTTAAGATCCGCCGCGTAGACAGGAGAATAGGTTCCACAACAAAACCTTTGAGACCTTGCTCCACAACAGAAGCAAGCCTGCGCGTGTGCAGCATAAATTACAAATAACGTACTAGAAAAAAAAAAACACAATATCGGCCGTTTGTTTTGATTATAATTATGACTCAATTGCACATGTGCAGTAGTTTTCAACTTTTCGACTACGCTTATCTAAATCAAAGCCGGTAGGCCAAAAAGACCGAAACGGTATATACTACGGATAGACTACTGCAAACGTGAAACAGTCAGAATACCATCATGTATTTATCTCTCCTCTTAGGGTTATCCGACAGTAAGCAGAGCCATTATACATGTGGATGAGGAGCAACAGAAAGCTGGAAAGGAGAGATATAAATTACTTGTTGAAGGAGACGACCTCAGGGCTGTCATGGCCACAAGGGGTACGTATTTTATTCGGTCTCTTCGTCCATTTTGGAAAGAAGAAAAAAGTGATTTTCACCCTTGATTCAAAATTTGTTCTTCGGGAAAAAGTGACGAGTTTTTCTCTCGACGACAAAAACAATGCCCAATATGCTAAACTTTCTCCTTTTCTTTCGATGTTCCTTTATAGGTGTCAAAGGAAGCGGCTGTACATCTAACAATACAATTGAAATGGAAAAAACTCTTGGAATAGAAGCTGCAAGGTACTTTTGTCAAATGAAGATATTATTTTTGGTCATGCATTTCCTGACAAAATATCTTCGGCAAAATTTGCAAATCAAGGAAAGAAATATCTTACCCATAGGGTACTTAAGGGAAGAAACTTTCGCGAAGCGAAAAAAACGCAATCTCACGAATTTTTGGTTTTTGAAATATTTTGCTTTAAGATTTTTCGCTATTTTGGCCAAAATTCCCGAAAACGCGAAAGTTTCTTCTCTTAAAGTGTCTTCTAAATTAAATGTCTGATTTTTTTTAACGTTTTACAAAACTAGGGTAACAATCATGAACGAAATCACTTACACGATGAAAAGTCACGGCATGAGTATCGATAGTCGCCACGTCATGTTATTAGCTGACCTTATGACGTTTAGGGTAGGTGAAATTAAAATTTACTACCTTATATTTTACCCACTTTCCTATTGTTATACTCTTGTAAAATGCGTTCTCTTTCTTACAGGGAGAGGTGCTCGGTATCACTCGCCATGGCTTGGCAAGAATGAAAGAAAGTGTACTTATGTTAGCTTCAGTACGATATTTAATTTCTTTAATACTTTTCCCTTTTTTATACAAAAATGGACCTCCATTCTAACTCAAGATCGGCTTATTTAAATAGTTTACTTTTCATAGATACTTTACAAAAATTTACAACTAGCTGTTCCAAAGAAAAATAAATCATTTTCACGCTCATAAATGTTTCAGGATGGTCCATGCGAAAGAGAACTCAGACTAAACACTGTGTTATGATAATAACCACATCTCCGAACCCACTAGCACTGTAGTTAACCACCTTTTACAACCCTTTATTTTATATCTATATAAATTATCGTACAAATGCCATGTTTCTTTTCTTAAAAACGTTTACTTTTTAACGTATATTTACTAAATATCTAGATTCGCTCGTTCGTCCTAATGGTTTAGATGATTATTACATAGATTCGTTGAGTTGATCTTACCTTACGTGGATTTAATTTCGCGAACCTTCAAATTTTTACGTTTAGCGTGGATTTAATTTCGCGAATCGTCACATTTAAACGATTTCGCGCGGACTTATTTTCGCGAGAGCAAAGAATGTTGACATTTTTTTGGGGGATAACGGAAAGAATTGAAGGAAAAATGCATTTCGCGTGGATTTAATTTCGCGAATGGCCGATTTTTTCACATTTAGCGTGAATTTAATTTCGCGAAAAAGGCAAAAATTAATCCACGCGAAAATTAAGCCACGTAAGGTATTTGATTCACGAGTTAGATTTTGATTCATGCCAGGTTTTATTTTGATAGTAAAACAAACTCAAAATCGAACGGGCTCAACCGGGATTCGAACCCGGGGCCTCTCGCACCCAAAGCGAGAATCATACCACTAGACCATTGAGCCGCTGTATTAACGGTGTCTTTCTAAAGTTCAAATACATTTCTACGGAACTTTCCAATAATGTGGCTTCCTTCTTAAGTATGACAGTTTTCTAATTTTGATATCCTGTGTTTGTAACATGAGAAGTTGACGGCTTGTCAATCATTTTTTGTCAGAACAGATAGTTTAATTGTTTTCTTTCTTTCTAGTTTGAGAGAACAGCAGATCATTTATTCGATGCTTCGTTTTACGGGAAAAGCGATGCAATTAACGGTAATTACATAAATATATTGTGGTTGAAATAATTGTTAATTTGGTATCCGCATTTGCAAGCTCATTGAAAATGGTTATACTTACAGTAATTATTTTGTGAGGCAATAAATGAGAGTGTAAACAGTTTTGTGTGTGTATTTAAATCGTTTCTTGCTTATACGTATAAAGAAATATTCATTTTCAGTGTTTATACACATTGCATGTTTTAAAATGAACCCCTATCAAAAGAAGCCAAAAAAAATCACTAGGGCTCAACCGGGATTCGAACCCGGGGCCTCTCGCACCCAAAGCGAGAATCATACCACTAGACCATTGAGCCACTATACGAATATCATGAATATTTAATACTATCAAAGTAAAAGCTACGCATATTGGGCATAACGGACTCACTTTGGGTATAGTTTAAGGCATTTTCTTTACACACGTGTTGTTATAAAAATATGGTGTGTACATTATTTGTAAGCACTAGGTTCCCTACAATATAAACTCTTAACTGATAGTTTGTTAATCAATTTAAACCGGAATTTCTTTACAGCATAGGAAAAAAATTAAGACTCCAGTTTTTCGTTCTCGATAAACCTCTTAAAAAGTTAAAATATACAGGGTGTATCAAAAAAAATCTACTTTTAACAATGGATTTCTATTGTTTTGAAAAGGTTTTTTTTGATACACCCTGTACTACCAAATTTCTCATATCTCATTCATTCTAGTGTTAAAGTTTTTACTACATCTTTACTCTTCATCAACGCAGCTTTCTCCAGTTTCCTTTTCCTTCTTCGGACTCTCCTTCTCCTCGTTTTCGCGCTGTCCACTACAAATATTACTGTTGTATCTATAGCAACGGTATTCATAAAAACTGTAGGTGCGTCCGTCTCATCAGTAGTAGTTGTAACCACACAGCCGCTATTTCCCATGCAAGTAAAATACTCTTCAACAGATTTCCCCCTCTCGTTATTAATGTCTTGTTCTCCTACAAGTTTCTCAATGTTTGGTTTGCTACCAAATTTGGTAGTATTCCCCAACTCGTGAGCAACCGACTTTTTTTCTGGTTTTTGTTCTTCTGTGTTTTTATCTCCGTTTTCTACGCCATCGATTTTCTCATTCCTCTTGTCACCTTTTAAGACCTTGATTTTTTCTCGCAAACTATCAATTTCTTGCTGATAGTTCAAGGTCACTTTTGCATCGGAGTTTTTCTCGTTAGTTTGTGCAGAAGCACCCTGAAGGGCTTCCCGGCTTTCATCGTTGTTGATGTTCTTTTCATTGTGAGTTTTGTCATCCGCGTAGCGATAGAGAACGGAACGGATTCTCGCTAACCCTTCGCCTATCTCTTTCCGGGAATCTATCAAAACAAGATTGCGCTCACAGTGTTCCGTTTTTGATTTGGTTTCTAGCGCGATGTTTGTTTTTAATTCATCCAGTTCGTTTTTACTACGACTCTTCGTTAACATTTCTTTCAAGTTTCTATTTTCGTCCCCCAAATAAGAAATAACTGTGTCTTTTTCCTCCAAGTTCTTTTGAAGACGAAACGATCTTTCGTTGTCATTCAACTGGTGTTGCTTTGATGTTTTGTTTATAATTTGTTCGATTTTGTCCATCGTGTTTTACGTAAAACGCGTCAGCTTAATTCTACAATATTCAACTAATGATTTGACTATCAAAGTACCCAACTCTGTCTACTGAAAATACGAACGATATAATTTTGACGTCAAATATGGCATTTTTGCATAACATATAGATATGACGTTGTAAGGTTTGACGGGATGTATTGGAATAATTTTTTTATTCAGGTGTCAGTGAATGCATCATTATGGGTATTCCGATGAACGTTGGAACCGGAATGTTCAAATTACTTCAAAAATATCCTTTTCTAATTTCATTTCTTCTTTTTTTAATTTAAAAGGATTCGTATTATGTAGTCAGAAGTCAAGTTACGGGCTGTTGAATATGGTTTTGCTTTTTTTGTCTATCGAGGGCACAAAATTGTTTCCAAATTATAGAAAGACCCACAAGGAATCATAATTTGCGAACAATACCTCATTTTTTTCACTGTACCAAAACCTCATAGATTTTTTCCTTTCAGTTATTTATCCATTATTACAGTATTATCGAGTTTCGCTCCCCAAATGTAATTCCCTTGCTTGAGTTTTTGTTTTTTTCTTTAACCACTACTTTCCTGCACGCATACTCATGGCATTGAAGTACAACGCCGACCCTTGATGTTTGACACTCCGGAGTTTCATCTATAACAGAAACATCGTTAAAACGTTCACCAGTTGTAGTTGCAATTTGAAATTATCGAAGGGTGATGGATGATAAAAGAGAAATATATTTCTATCGTTTGTAAAGATATTGTGTTGTTCTTTAAGTTCTTTTAGAGGGTTACCAGCCTCCTTGAAAACCCTGGAATTTTTCTTTGATCCTGGAAAACCCCTGAATTTTTCTTTGATCCCTGAAAACCCTGGAATTTTTCTTTGATCCTGGAAAACCCTGGAATTTTTCTTTGATCCTAGCCTGGATACCACGCCTTCCCATAATATTTCTACATTTGATTTCGAAAAAAGGAAGGCCTAGAGGAACCCGCTGCTTCCACATACAATTTTTTGTATGAAGGCATTTGATTGGATAAAAAATACGTCAGGATTTTTTCTAATTATTCAGGGCATTTCTCAGTACGGTGGTT
>JAYRBV010026149.1:0-10547 GCA_036023255.1 Mitrocomella polydiademata
CAAGTCTCCCAGTTATTTTGCTTGGACCCAGTGGCTAGCCTCACTTTCTAAGGGAGTTTTGCTCGTAAATAAGGGTCGGGGGTAGGATCAGGGTTAGAAAACTTTTAATTTTTTTTAATTTTTGCAAAAACAACTGGGAGACTTGTCTCTATTTAACGAAATGTGTCTAATGGCGGAAAATCATAACAAACATTTTTTAACGCAACCTCGTTCCCATGGTATTCTTTCGCTTTCTTACCAATCTGATGTAAAAAAGCGAAAAAAGACCCTAGGAACGAGGTTGTTTTAAACGACGATAAACGACAATAAACGATAAAAAGCGTGAGATAGATAGACAGAGACATACGCGTCGAAACCAATATCTTTCACTGCGTGAATTCTAAAAAAGAGCGTTTGCTATAAACAGGTAGTTTGTTTTTCAAAAAAGAAAAACTTAACTTTTAAAGTTTGATAACTGCGCAAAATTAATTGTCAAGAGAATCAATACAAAAGACACTAAAGCGCAGTGTCGATAATTACCACCTAGGGGACTCGGCGTGCAAATGTATTGACATCAGACGAAAAATAAAAGGTTGTTGTTTTATTTTTCCTCCAATTAGTCCAGGCATATAAGGGGGGGGGATCCCAACCTTGAACCATCATTTTGTGCATATGTTTTTTTGGTTCTTTGATTCTTCCCACGACGCCTTTTTTGTTTTAACTTTAGTACCATACTCCACGGCTTTCTATTGAAGTGGGTTGCTTGCCTGCGCTTTTGTAATACTATTTTGCCGTATTATACAAGTCGCTTTCTCGAGCTGATTCTAGTGGTTCCGATATTCTCGTGAACGACTTATCGGGTTCCAATTCACAGACAGGCTTGTTTTGTGAAATTATCTTGAATGTTTTAGGTTTTCTGTAACTTGAATTTTCAGAAAATAATTAATATCTGGGATGGCACGCCATGAAATGATTAATGTCTGGGATGGCACGCCATGAAATTCAATAATATCTGGGATGGCACGCCATGAAATGCAATGCAACCATTTGTTACAAGCGTGAATAATAGACATAATATTTATTACAGTATTCTAATAGGTAAATCAGACTAGTACAATCTGAAAACAAAAATATATACCAAATAGATAAAGTACAACAGCTATTACTTTGCACAATAATACAATCCTACTGTAAAGCATTACAATGTATAAGAGGTAACTGAAAATACCTGCCCGGATTACTAAGTATGCCAGTACAAAGAATACTTCGTTGTAAAATGCCAATTTTGTTTTACGCAGCTTAGCATCTTTCAATAGGCCTCTGAGTTGCAGGAACTGCTCAGTGAACTCTGCGCCCCATATAAGAAAACTGGTTTCCGCTCCTCCGTATCCTGTATATAAAGTCACAACAAGTGGAGTGATCGAAGCAATGCTGAAAAGTATCTGCTTATAGACACCCTTTGATGCCGTTGTATTTAAACACCAAAGAAAACGGTACAAAAAATACGATGCACTGAAATAGATTACAGTTTCTTCTCAAACCCTATTCGCACTGTCTCCGATACGGTATACTGGCCAACCGTCGATGGATACCACGTGATATTCAACCAATCGGCACGCACAAAAACAATGTGTTAACGAAACTAGTTTATATGTCCATTTCAAGTAGTGCTTCTTATTCGTGAATAGCCAACATAAACCAGAAACCAAAACATAATAGACAATCCATAAAAGTGTAACAACTGTTAGTATTTCGCTAACTTCTGTAATTCTCTCGTCGTATACAAATCTCCGGATATAAGTATTTATTTGGGCAGCTTTTTCTGAGCTGAGGGCATCTTTTGCCACTACCTCAATTATTTTATCTAGTTCCATGATGTTTTCAATACGAACACACAGACAATGTTTCTAAACTAAAAGAAACTCACTGTATATTTATGTATATGAAGAAAATGATAGCATCGTATAACGTTTACAAATAAAATTAAACGTCTCGGTTTTACTAACTTCTTTCCATTCTTTTAATATCATAGTTTAGATAATGATCGCGTATAATCTGAGATATGAATGAGTACAACGTTTGTTTTGGAACTAGATTAGTTAGATCTTATCAAATAATAATTACGGTTTACCGATATGATCAAAGTATGGTTTTCACAATAAGAAAAATGTGATACTTTTAGCTAGGTCACTTTCAAAAAGTTAAAACAAAAACAGCTGGTTTTTATAAAGACTTGATTTAATTAAAAAGTTCTTGCTAGTACAAATGTCTACTTAATGTTCTTATTATGACAAGAATAAAAACCTTTTTCTATTTGTTGAGTATAATCGTGCAACGTCCTATTTTTAACAAAGAGACAAAAATCATTTCCCTGCCCACGAATAAAATTAAGATTATTCCGCCATTTTTAGATCGAGACGTCTTTGTTTGAAACCAAGAAGCGGCAGTTAGTAGAATGCCAGCTTCTAGTATAATGTTATAATCAAAAGATCTTGAACACACAAGACAAGTTAATAAATTTGAGAAAGAACACAATCTTTTTCAATTTGCAAGACATGTTTCGATGTAATCTAACATCATCATCAGATGAACTACAAAATACAAACTTTTTGCTTAAATATCAGAAAAATGTATAAAAAATTAAACCAGAGAACTTTGACAGTTGTACAAAAGAAATAATGTAACTAATTATAAAAACTAAATCGTAACAGAAGGTTGTATGGTTGAGTGAAAAATAATAAATAATGGTAATACAAACGACAAAAATAAACTAAGAAAATACAAATACTATAGGGAGGAAGATGACATACAAACAAATTAGACAGTGAGTGTCAAGTTGACATGTTTCACTTGTCTATTTAAAATAGGTCTTTCCCATTGTATATGCATTGACTCTTTAATCGCATTTGGTATTGCGTGTTGGCGGAATCTATAACAGAAAAACAATTATCACCACGTACAATTATCAAAACAATTAACAGAGGCGTGTACGTGTTTAAACACGTGAGAGTTCTTATCCGAGTGCAGGTGTTCCTTAATTCTGGTTGTCAAATGTCCGGTGGTTTCACCAATTATGTGTCTCTTTCGCAATTTCTATTTCTGTATTTGAAGGGAATAGGAGTAAAAAGATCTGAATGCATTATCAATATGACCAAGAAAGTCGTGTGGCCCAAAGTCGTTGGTATGTTTTTCTGTACATTAAAAATGGCTTTGCTCGCTCGCCATCTGAGGGACAGTTTCGAAAGCTTTATGGATACCTATCATTAGAGAATATAATTCGTGGAACTTATTACAATTCCATGATATAAACTCCCAGGTGCGGCATGTTTTTTAAATTGCCTTTGTTTTAGACAGACAGACTTTAAGAAAGAAGTCTTCCATTTTCTGTTTGGGTTGTTTAAGTTAAAAGTATTGCTCTTTAATTGACATATGGTGTAGTTGGAATGTTGTTGACAAATTTGATTGAAAACTTTCTTGCTACCTTAGAAAAGTGTCATTTGAATGAAACATGTCAAGGTCGTTGACGATCCACATTATCAGGAGATGAAATTTTCTTCTTATATGGTACTTCATTGTATTCCAACACAAGTGATAAGTGCCACATTAACAGGAAGTCAATAATTTATAAAAACTGTCCAAAACATGTGCAATCCACCTTAGATGCCTTTTAGAACAACTCTAGGGGGGGGGGGGGGTTAAAAGACTTTTCGTTTTTAATTTAATTCCTGTTAACCCTTAGAATACGCTACATTTTTTTAAGAGACCCCTTTTTTGTGGTATTTTTTATGAACTTTTTAGACTTTAAAAGGTCATTTCTCTTCCAGAAAAGAGTAAAACCATTACTGTTTGATATCACAAGAAAGCAAATTTTAATGGCTATGTTTGTAAATTGTATCATAAAGATGTAGTTATCAAAAGTTACGGGCGCCGAAACAGATAGCGGTTCTCATTTCGGCTTTTTGAGAATGCCAAATGTCGTCACTCGGCACCTAAGGGTTTCAAAGAACTCTCACATCAATTAATTATAAACAATTTTGATTGAGCTTGTGGTTGAGCTAGGTTTCTTAGAGAAAATATTTGATTGCACTCATAAAGAAACAATTATTGATATTGGTCCTTGGTGGTAAATAGCGTGTATAAAAACAAACATATGCACTTTAGAGTTACCATTGCCTCGCAATTAGATAAGTACACCCAGTAATCGTTGACGAGGTCCATCATACTTCGACATGCTCGAAGTGCATTGGAGTTCGTATGAAATATCTGATATCTAAGAAAACCCTACTCCACTAATCTGTTAATCTGCCTTTTTCAAACAGTGTTATGAGATAAGCAAGTGGCTTGGGAAAAGGTTTTTTTTCATTTCAGTAGATATTTAGAAGACCCTAAATATACTACTTAAGATAAACTTAGTATATACTCCAATATGTGTGACAAATCGACCCTTGGTGAACTTTGCCATGGCAAACTGAAGACTAAAGAGGGATTTTGTTTATCCCAAGAGCTGGCGAGGATGCATGGTCGTAATTCAGTGAAAACTTTTATGTATTCGTTTTTTAAACAATTGCGCCTATTGCTACAGAACATTGTATGGATCCTTGTTTTTTATAAGGTTTGAACTTATTAATGTTTGAATTTTAAAATTTCAGAGCTGTTTCTTATTTTTAAAAAAGTGCAAAGCTTAATTGCAAAGGAGACAATTTAATCCCATTCCAATTCCATCCCAAATTTTTTGCCTGGCTTGGTTCCAATTCTCCTCCCTTCTTACAAATGTACTGAATTTCTTTTTGCATGGATTGAATATTCTTTTTAATGACCTACAATTACTCAAATTGCTCAAAGTTGAATGCACAGCTTCCTTTCTAGTAGCGATTAATCTATTCTTATTCGCCTATTGAATTTGGCAGAGAATAACAAAAATATCCCAAAAAAACACACCTTAATCTTATCATCTCTGCTCTGCTAATGTATCCAAGCAACACAGAACATATCTCAAAATTATTTTTTATACCCTCGTTCAGGCATTTCAACATTGAAATTCGGAACTTTCCCTCTCTAAACTCCAGATTAGTCTTGTATAGTTTATTTATTGTATAGCGGTTTAACTTTACCTTTTCCAAACTTGGCCTAATCATTTACGATCGAGATTGTAGGCTTACTACGTCATCGCCATCAGGTCATGTCATGTCATGTATGTATTTATCAGAAAAAAAACAAAAGTCTCAAGAACTACTTTTATCTACATTCCGGTTCTGTTATCCAATTTTTCTTATCAATCCGAAAATAGGGATACCCTTTACAGGTTTATTTTCTTGCAGAATTTTGTACGGTGCGATCATTATAACCGTATGATTAGACACTTTTAACGATTTCGCAATATTCATCGTTTCATTTTATTGTTTCTTCAGTCAAATACCATTACCATTGATTACAGCGATCCTATCCTATATATATAAGACTATTTTCACATCTCAAATAAGGGTTTTATCAGGATTCCGATGCACTTCTCCTTAGACATTCAAAAGTGATTTCGCGACAGCAGTGTTCCATAACTTCCTAAACAAAGACATAGTACAGACACATTACATAGAGTCGGAGGTAGATTTATTTTTATCATGTGAAGGAATACTGCAAAAAAAAGTCATTTAAAAGAGAAAGAAGATTCTTATTGTAAACAACCGTCAGAGCTGAATGTAAAAGTATTGCAAACTCGTTAGAAATGCTTGTTTAGGTTATAAGGTTAATTGATTGTGGTAATGGCTGATGCATATTTACTTTAATGACAGTGGTAATAAGAAAAGAATAACACTATCGATTTAACATGGATGATATAAACAGTGGAGCAATAATTTCTATTGATAAGGAACCAAATATTTTACGTATTTTGCCCGCTTAATGCGTATGACAAGATGACAGAAAGAACATCATCACAAATGTCATGACGTTTATCTATGACATCACAGCCGCCATGGCTAGTGGCATCACACTTCCTGGTGCAACAAGTTGATTTTCATTTCCTCGCAGACACACGAGAAAAGTTGCCCACCTCGCGCATCCTTATATTTGCCTTATTGATTTAGACGTGGAGAGAAGTCGAAATGTGGTTATTTACAAAATAGGAAGTTCTTTTTCTGACCCTACACTTTGTCTAGAAAATTACATTTTTCCCCTCCTAACATAGTGACGTGTGTATTATTTTGTTGTTTTCTTGTTGTTTCTATAATTTTCTCCCCGTTTTCTCTTTTAGGACACAGCTATTTAAAAGTTACATCAGAAAGTGTCTTTATTAAATTTAAGCTAGCACGAACGAAGCTTGATTGTCGGAGATCAATAAGTATATCCTTCAAGAAATGAAGTTATTTAATATTTTGTTAGCAATTCTGGTATGTATTTTAGTTAAAATAATTATTTTTCTTCTAATCATTTCAATGATTCTACCATCGTTCTATCTACAAAGGATATTTTTAGGAATAGCAGTGATTAGCAACATTTGCACCACTCTTACCACGGAGCTGTTTTCCAATTCGAAAATTTTAGTTGGCTTATTTTCAGCATGACATAAAGCTGAGAGAGAAAGTTTACGAATAGAAAAACGAAAATAAAAAGAATTCTATTGAATTTCACTATTTTGGTTAAATTTACCAGGCAAGCTATACTCAATTCGATAAGTAAATAACAGTCTAGAATCTTGAAATTCAATTCAAATTTTATGTGGAATTTAGGCGTTACACACCACACTATTCAAAGGCTATTTGTTATTATGTTTTTATAAATCATAGTGACGATAATTTTGTTTATATTTCTAGATTGTTTTCCTCACTTCAAGTAACTGTAAACCGTCCAAAAAAGAAGAGATAGAAAAATCGCCATCGACGGAATGGACAGAAACTTCGCCATGGACTGAGGTGACAGAAAAACCAGTACAAAAACATGAAAAGGAAAAGAAATGTACAACCTGCCCGGCGCTTCACCGGGAGATGAAAAGATACGCATCTTGGCTTATTTGTAATCCGGATGATCCATGTACGTGTGAGTCGTGTGATTATGGATATATATGTCGAAAGACCAATAGTTTCATTTCCGTTTGCGAAGTATTTAACGGAAGTGCCATATTTAGCTGAATTTATGATATTATTTATTTTGTTTTTGTTGTTGGGTGGTACCCAAAATAAATTTTATTCAAAAATATTGTAAATATCTCTACGTAAATATATTAAAGTATTTATTTGTAAATAAATAAATGAAACGAAACAGAACGAAAAGCTATATTGCATTTCAATTATTCTTTACTAAATAACGGTTGTTGTTTTTCAATGGGCCCAAATAGTTACGACATTTACGAAACATTTAAAATTGATGACGAATAGACGCAAAAAATTAACCTTTACAAAGAAGAATTGTTCCCCTAGTTGGTTCATAAGCACAAAGCTTATTTTTGCCAGTACTCTTAAGGGTCCAGCTTCATGTGTAAATTAATATTAACTTCTCTAAGAGATTAAAGAGACCCCATAATAATTAAAGAAAATTTTGAAAATGGCACGCGTGTAAACCAACCATTAAAATTAAGTATCAATTGAAATTAATTTCGAAAAAGCTTTACCTATCTACTTAAATTATGTAAAATAGTCGAGATATATTTGAAGACTTAAGTCTCAGGATAAGTCTACATAAAAGGAACTAAGTCACTTCTCATGACCACTCTGTGGACCTTTTTAGTTTCTGGTACCATACGACAAGCCACAGTAGTACATCATCATACAGCTACCAGAGTGCCCAATTCAGTGGTTGGCTAGCGCTCCACTTTGGTTTGTAGGGTAGCGCCTTACACGAGAATTCACATATATTTGGTTTTCCTTCTATTATTTTCATCTGTTTACTTGATTGTGTCGAATTTTTAGCAGTGTATGCTTTACAGGTATAGTTTTTGGCCTTTTTCGCGAAAGTTTATCTCGCGAAAAATTTGAAATCGTTCATTCGCGGAAGTTTATCCACTGAAATTGTCTAAATCGCCGAATCGCGAAAGTTTGTCCGGTGAAATTCAAGGTTTCTGCTCATATTTACACCAAAAATAAATTTCAAAATCGCGATTCGCGAAATTCTTTCAAATTGTCGATTCGCGAAAGTTTCTCCGATTAAAGTAAGTACCACACAGGACAGTACTTTGCCAGATAAAGTTGCTCGTGTTTCAAGTATACTATGTACTATGGTTTTCTTTTTGATTATTATATTTCTCATATAGTTAAGTTTTTGTGTCATTCTGTTTTCAGAAAGCTTGCAGGTTCATTGATTGCAACGATATCTATTAGACTAATTTCAGATATTAAAGAAAAGTTTAATCAGCATCCCAGTGCTGTAATCTCACTTCTCTTATTGTTCTCTTACAAGAGAAACCCTCTATACCTTTGAAAGATATAAAGACATGAAGAAACAACATAGTTTATCAGCGTTCCGGTGTGTGTTGTCATCTCACTTCTTCTTCTATTTAGTAGGCTAAAATGCGTATATCACGGTATAACTGTTATAAGGTAGACTCAAAATTTGCACATTTTTGGGGTTAAATAGTGTCTCTATAATAAAAAGACTTGGTCGGTTTGTCATTCAACTGTTTCGTTTTAAACTACGGACATTGGATCAACTGTTGTTTCATAATGACTTCAATCTATTGGCGTCAAAACCAAAACCGCGCACTCTTTCAGAACGCAGAGTGGTGGCGCGGGTGAAGTTGGTTGAATCAAAAACGCGTAGGTAACGCAAAGTGGTGGCGCAAAACTCGACATGCGCCTCCCGGCTAGTTGTCTGTTTGTTCCCTAAGTTCCCCAATTAAGACAGGAATTCTACAGATTCTAAAAGCAATTAATGCCTTTTTCTCGTGTTTTTTTTCTCCCGAAACAAAACAAGTAAGAAAATTCATTTAGACCTTCACATTCTTTATTATCTTCTAAATTCTGGTTTTATTGTTAGAGTGGCAAAAGCACTCCTTTAGTTATATGTAGTATAATTTATAGTGAAATGCTAACCTAGGGGCTTTAGACGACCACCCTACCGACACTATGTAATTCGCATTTAGAAGAGACGAGTTATTGTTTACTACAACCGAGAGTACGCCAACTTTGATACTTTTATTATTTCGATTCCAGAATCCATTTATGCTAATTATATATACTTTGTATGAATCAATAGTAATTTTTTTCTTGCATTATGCATGTAAGCTATTTTCTATGCTCAATCAATTTTCAGTGTTTTTCTTCCTATTTGCCGGCTTATCGTGGACTCCCACGTTGAGGATAAACAATACTCACCGGACGTCTTCTGGCTGGGATAAGATTTCCTTTGGATGATGACTACTCTCGCCATTTTAACATCTTTGAAAAAAGCTAAACAATTTACTTTGTTTTCAAGAAACAATAATTATACACTGTAATCATAGAAAGCTTCATTTCAAAAAAAATTTAACTATTGCAGCATTGATTAGTATATTGCCAATTAAAAGCTGTCACTAATTACCATCAATCCTTTGCACGCCATTATTAACTTCCCTCTTGAGTAGAGGATAAAATTACACCATAGTTACTAGAATATTAACTATGATTACACATGATAAACATCCCTTTGAAGGGAAAACACAAATTTTCAAGTTGTTTCATTATAAAAGTAATTCCATTAAAGATAGGGATGATCTTCACTTTGAATGGATTAGAAGAGGCTGATAACAAGGCTGATAAACACAATTTGAAATTCTAGGGATGAAGCTACTGGTTCTCATCTTCGCTTGTCTGGTACGTTATTTTTTTAAAGATATTTTTCTTGTGAAGTAACCTCAAAACAAGAAGAAAATTATTAGGTTAAGTGTTGGTTTCATAACAACTAAAAATTCTTCATGATAAAGTATTGAGGGAAAGAGAGCCGAATTGACAGAGTGCCGCCTGAAGAAAAAAATAAAGCTTTTGTCAATAAGTTGAAACTGAGAGTTGTGGTTTGAAAGTTACAATGTTACTTTATACCCATTATGTCGTGCACTTTATAAATTTGATATTTCCATATTTCTAACACACTTGACTCCTCATTAAGGATTTGACGGTATTGGTGGCAGTTAGTGTTTGTACAGTTTCAAGTTCGATTCTCACTTCGCTTCTTTTGAGCATTCAAATACTGACTGCAACCGGCTTCTGTTGCATGCAAGAAAAACCTACTTATTTTTTAACTTTGACAAAAGAAATCAAGCTCATCATAAAATTGTTAATGGTCATGTACAACAATAGAAATTGCGCGTTTTCTTGTAAAGAGTTGTTCTGTGAATATGGGGTTTGAGGCAACTACGATTTCTATTGTTAAAACTTAAAACCAAAAGGTAGGTTTTTTTCTGACTCACCCCGTAGTTATCCGCGGAATTTAATATCTACTAAACTTAAGTTTCCGCGAAATTTATTACTCGAAAACTACGAGTCCCAACTATTAGATCCATCAATATCTCGATGTTACCTCACTTCTCTTGTCTTAAGGGCTCTGTAACCCCTCGGAAAATGAAAGTTTGAATTTTGGAAAAATATTTTGTCAGATGATAGTGTAAT
>JAYRBV010026160.1:0-10546 GCA_036023255.1 Mitrocomella polydiademata
TCTTTTACGTTGTTTTCAGAAGGGTTTTGCCGATACTTTAAAACGAAAATATTTTTTGGGTTGATTTTCCCTTTAATGTCACCGTTTCACAATTTCATATTTAAAACAAAGATACTTTTGTTTTTTAAAAACATCACATTTTGTTTCTAAAATTTTTTGTTTTTTTTGTTTGAGGTTAAATACAGTTGCAGTATATACTTAATTTTTTTAAATAAGCTCTCATTTGGATGCTATATATGAAAACAAGCCTTTAAAAGAGGTTTTTTAAGTACAAATGAACACAGGGAGATTTAAAAAAGTGTGTTGCCACTTGTGCACCACATATATACCGTACATACATTTTGTTGCATTCTTTGGTACTTATAATGTGGCAAATGTATATAAATGTAAACTAATTATTTTTTTCTTTTAAGTGAATAAATAGAATGTAAACAATAATGTTAATGGAACATAAAAAGTAAAATTGAAAATTGAAACTTGGAATAAGTTCAGTAAGTTGCTCCTACTCCTTAAATTAATTCATATTTAAAACAGGGCCATATACATACATAATACATTATTCGACATGAAATTTGAAATATATACTGTTATGAAAATTTTATTATTTTCCCTCAGATGGCGGAAATGAAGAAAGCTAAACTGGACAAACCAGCCACATATTATCCTGGTATTGCTAAGGATTGGATCAATATATTTTCTAAGGATGGAAAGTTAAACAAGGACATTAGTTGTCCATCTCAAATTGAAATTAAAGATGCTGACTTGGAAAAGGAACTTTTTGCATATTTTTCGAATGTTATACCATCTCTCTTAACGGAAAACAATGTTGGTGGAGTCTTGCGTTACGTTACTGATGAGGAAAAATTAGATTCAATTATATGCCAACCTTTGGAATTGTTTATTTGTAACCAAGATGATCGCCTAAGTACTTTAAAAGAGTTCAGTAACCCAACAAAGTTTTGTGGTAAAGTTTTTGAACTTGGTGATCCAACCTTTACGTGCAAGTAAGTCCTTTATTTTGAAAGTTCACATGGCATATGTGTCTGTTTTTCTGTTCAAAACATTTAATGTCTTTTAATGTCTTTTTCTAGGGACTGTGGTTCTGATCCGACTTGTGTGTTTTGCCATGATTGCTTCTTTAACTCAACTCATCAAAACCACAAATACAAGGTTTTTTTTCCTATTTTCAATAATTCATATAAAAGTGATGTTATGAAATAATATATATATTTGATAGAGATTTTAAAAACTTGCTTTCATAGCTCCACGCATCATCAGGAACGGGTGGGTACTGTGATTGCGGGGATGTAGAGGCGTGGACATCTGATCCAGCCTGTGATAAACACAAAGAGGGAATGGAGCTTGATGATGATACAGTAAGTACAAATCATGAGTTTATTTATGAATATTTGTTCTACAAAAATCCTCATTGTTCAATTTGGTGAGACTACTGCATGTATAAAATTTTTACAACGTAGTATTTTCGAGTATCATCATTCATAACATTTTAACAAACATGTGTCAAATATTTTACTTCTTTCATTTTTCAAGGATCCTCTAGATAGTTTACCAGAAGATATAAAGAGACGTGCAGTATTTTTAATTTCATTCCTGGTTCAATATTGCGTTGACATGGTCTGCTGGGAAGAAAACGATACCCTGCCATACCCAATGACAATAAAGTATGAGAATTATAAAGCAACATTTCTGAAAGTATTTTAGTGCAAAATGTTTGTCTTCAATTTCCTACTTCTGTTTTTTTTTTTAGTAAAGATGAAAAATCTAATCATATTGTGATGCTTTTTAATGACGAGTCTCACACCTATGATGAGGTTTGTCTACTAAAAATTGTGAATATACTGAGTAGTTTTAATAGCTTGTAGTCTGATTACATGACAAAACCTGTTGGATATCAGTGGGCACAAAAAATGTTGAACAAAAATGATTCTCCGTTTTGCAATAATTTTTGTTAACTTTTCTTTTTGACAGGTAATTGATACTCTTACAAAAGCAGTTCCAAATTGTACACAACAACAGGCGCTTCATTTTGCAACAATTGTTGATAAAATGGTATGATAGTTTGTCTCTTTACATTGCTGAAAATGCAATTCCAAAATTGAATTAAATTTCTTTTTTTAAAGTTAAGGTATTTTTTTTCACCTAAATTGATTGAGAAGAATTTTCTTACTCAAAAGGATCAAAATGACAAAAAATATAATTTCACAAAAATATGTACATTTAGGGAAGATCAGCAATTGTGACTGAAGAAAAAGAGTTTTGTGAGAAAACAGCCAAGTTGTGCAGGGTAAATATAAGTTTGAATTGTCTTTTATTCAATAGAAATATTTTTTCAAATGTGCTTAATTCCTTTTTCTTCTTTCCCCTCTTTTATAATGTTTGTTTATTATAGGAATTAACGTCACCAAATGGAAAAGCTCCTTTAAAGTGTGAGCCGATCCAACATAGTGTTGTTGCCCATCAAGTTATTGCTCAAAGTCTGATGAAATGGCTGATGAAACTTCTAGAGGCTTCTGGTTAGTTATCTTTCCTGACATACTTAGAATGCATGAAATCAGTCAAATCTGCGTGGAGTTTTGAATTCCCTAAATTTGGTTATGTCTGGGTGTTTTTGACTTTTTTTCTCAAGTTTATCAAAAAAGATAGAGGGCACAAAAGGAGTTATGTAATTTGCCTTTTCTTAAATAACCGCACTGTAAAATGCAAAATTTTAAGCATGATATTGATGAAATATTAAATTCCACTTCAACAAAGCATTTACGAGAAGATAATATGGAAAGATAATTATTTGTTTTTGTATTTTAAATTATAGACGGCATGAGGAGGATTCTAACAATATTATCAACAAAAAGATTGAACGGGCGACCAAATTCGATACTAGAACAACTAATCTCTGTAGACGTCAGACTTTGGAAAGGTATTGTTTGCACAGTGGCATGTACAACATTCAGTCACTACAGTACTCCCTATTTTGGTTTTTAAAAACTACTGTACTAATTAAATGACACAAGTGAGACTCCCAGTTTTCATTTTTAAAAACCGAACTGGACATTAATATCATACATAAAACAGTTTTTTTGTATATAAATCACCCTTTCTAGTTCTAATATCTATAGATTCCAACCTTAAAGTTTACTTAGGATATCTAGTAATTTTTTTCTCTTTCTTTTAGCTGCCAGACATCATGTACATCAACTTTTCATGAATGGGTAAGGTTTAATTTAAAGATTCATAAATATACTGTATTAAAAATATGGACATCCTAAGAAATCACAGAATTAAAGTTTCGAAGACTTTTCACACTGGGTTGCACGTTTTTGTCTGTTTTTGTCTTATTGTAAGTTTTTTTAGTTTAATTTGTTAATTAAGAAAGTACAAAAATGGAAAGTGATTCAGAATGCATGATTTATTCGAGTTCAAGCCTATCTCTGGTCATGGTTTTCTTATAAATGTATTCGTTGTTTATTTCTTTTAAGTTGATGCATGATTCTTTGTTTTTTTAGGATCTTGATGGACATGTATGGTAGACAAGAGTTTGCCATAACTTTCACAAAAGTACGTTACTTTTTATTGTAGATTCTCCATTTTATACACTTTTTCTATTATACGATACAGTTTGTATTGAACAAAGTTTATGTTGAACTTCTTACAATGAAGTTGAAGTTATTGTACTTATCGTAGAATGAACGTATTGAGTTAGAGTTGCAACATAACCGTGTAAATTGTTTCTCAATATACAATATATACAATATAATATATAGTCTTTGAACTTCTCATAGTAATATACACAAAAACTTCTTGCCCGAAAAAAGAGAAAACCAACGTAAAACAATCCTTATTATTGCTGGTTATTTTCTTTTAGAATTACAATCAAATCATGGTCGATTTCATCAATGATGATCATGAACACTCTGTTTCGGTAAAGAATTTTTTTTTTTTGTTTACTTTCAACTTGGCTGGTTTTTCAAAAGATTTGTAGCATTTTAAAACACCAATGGACCCTTTACATCTACCGTTTCAGCGTGAGAACTTCGTGTAACACTTACTGGATACTCATTACTGCTTACAGAACACATGTAGTACTACATGAAGTCCCAAGGGCATTGTTTACATCTGAAACAGTACTGAAACTAGTTCCCAGTACCTTTCTTTGCGCGTTGGAGCGCTTGCGTTGGAACAAAATAAAAAATGGCAGATGAAGGGATTAAATCATTTCAATTTTAAATTATTAAAGAACACGAGATATAATTTCCCTCTAATTAAAAAAAAAGGAATCAATATAAAACATCATATTAAACAAATTCAGGTCCCAAAAAGGTTCACGGAATAATGAATGATTCATTTTATTTTTTGTAGGTTGCTGCCTTATCTGTACAAATTTTTACGGTGCCGACTATAGTAAGACACTCCATTATATTACCTACGTACTAAATAATTCTATTACCAGTATTATTATGAGAAATAAAATTATTAGGAAAACTCACTAGGAATGGACATTATTGTTACAGTGTGTGTCAATTTAGAGATTGTACATAGTTCGTCTTCTTGAAATTTGAAGTATTTATTTCTGAACACAGGCCAACGTCAGCATAGCATAAGATTACCCACGAAACATCAATAGCTTGTGATGGATAATTAGTTAAATGTAATGTTTACAACTGTCCTTTTTATGCAGGCCAACATGTTACTGGAAGAACATGGCGCATTATTAAAATGTTTTACAGCTTTCTGGAACGAAGTTAAACCAGCTGTCGGAGGTACCTATTTATATTCATCTTATTTATAAGAAACTGTTCTTGCACAACCACGAGGACTGATTCAGCCTTAGAAACACACACTCTTTTAGCTCACTTAAACAGTTAAAGAAGTTCGGGAAGTATAATTGCATGATAATATTTCTTGTTTTTTTTTTCTAGCTCAAGGATGGTTGGATTTTCAGTACAATACGCATTCTGTAAATATCAAAAGGGCGGATTTTATCTTACGGGATATCGGGTTCGTTATCTTTAGTGTTCTTTGTAAAGTTTAAAATATAAAAATAATTAGTTTACACACTTCCAAGCCGTCCAATCGAAACCCTAAAGCATATAATTACTAAACGAATACACTATGACATGATCCATTTATTTTTTCCTCAGGTATTTGCTGCGTCACAAGCCTAAATGGACAGATAAGCTGAAGTCTGAATTCCTTATAGCGTTTGATAAGATATTGCAATTGCTGACAGCTATGCAGGTATTATGTTAAACCGTTCACTCCGGCGTTTTGTGCCGGCGTTGCTTTTGCCAAAGGTCAATGGTAGAAAACAGGCTTAGCAGTGAAAGTAAACAAACGTAACATTAAATTTATAATTTCAAAAACAAATGAAAAACTTGGCCAATGTGCAAACCTTGGCAACTCCTTCTTCACAAATTTTGAGTTCAGAGTAGCCACACTGTACGATGTATTCCATCAATTTGGTACTGAGTTCTTTATTTTTGTAGGGTATGGACTCCTGTACTCGTAAGGTGAAAAGTCACGTGGCATACGAACCTAACTGGGACAACGGTTTCAATCTACAATTATATTTTGTTCCTATCATTGAGTTGATTCTCTCTTGGATTTGTAGTAACGTAAGTTGTGAGAACAGATCAACCCCGTAGACAATTTCGTCAAAAACCCACTTTGTAGGAGAGTGTTTTCTATTGAAACGCAAGACGTAATGAACGTAATTTCAATAGAAAACACACTTCTGCGTAGAGGTTATTTTGCCGACTGGGTAACTGTCATTGAGCAAATTCGGAATAAGGGATCGTTTACAGCCGATGTCCACCTGCCTCTAATTTGCTAAACTAGAGATTTCATGGATTATTGTAGCGATTCTATGACCACCCGACTTTAATTTTTTAATTCGAATTCTGAGAATAAGTTTTGGGCTAATAATCTCTCCATCTGCTTTTACTTTTAAAGTAATCAAGTAGTTTCATCTTCAATCTTTCTTAGCTCGAAGTTTATAAAATTGTCATGTTTAAATGTGTGACAGCGTTCATGGGGTTATATTCAAAATTGCAATTTGCCACGTACAACCAAACATGTAAGTCCTTTTGTTTATTGTTATGCGTGACTGTGTTTTTTGTTGAGATTTACTCGTGGATAAAGCTGGAGATTCATTAGGAACAGTTGGTTCAACAAATAGATCTTTATTAGGAGAAACCTCCACGCACGGGGGAGAAACAGAGTTACGCTTTTGTAGTAGTTTTGGTTCCTCCAATTCATGTATAAAAAAAAAATTCGTCCTAACGACGGGCGCAAGCAGTCTCTCTCTTCAGCGTCCTTGCGACGCTGGGAACCAGCTAGTCATTTTCAATATTTTTTAGTGAATTTTTTTTTTCTTCTTCAAAATCGACGGGCGAAAGCAGTGTCTCTTCAGCGTCCTTCGAGGCTGGTTTACCAACTAGTCCTATTATATTTCACTTATTTTCACGATGAGCGCTCTGGTAGTTGAAAAGATTAATTCCTCTTTTCCCTTGGTGTAAGTAACTTTTCTTGAACATTTCTGTTTTGAACAGCCTCTCTTTTATTCTAGTGGTTGGCGAGTATGATATTTCCCACAAACTTGTGTCTGTTCACGCACCACTAAGCAGATTCATTGCAGGTAATTTAATACCTTGTTGTATCCCTGTTCTATTCATTCTCTTGTTTGTTTGTTTGTTTGTTTGTTATTGTGTGATGAGAGAGTGCTCTTAGATTACTATCATGGCCATGATTAGTTCATCTGGATTTCCTTTTTACGAAATCTTTTATCTTGATAGTTGAAAATTACAAAGGATGGTAGGCCTGTAATTGTTTTCTCTTTACTTCAAGGACTTATACCTGGTGCCACAAGATTTTCTGATGTGAACCTACTCGAGCTATTACAAATATACGAAGGACTTGTAAGTTGAATTGATAAAAATAAGAAAGAAAATTATTTTCTGACAAATGCAGGGAAAAATATTTTTCAACCAACAATTCCATGGTCTGCTACTATTTATTTTTTAAGCTCCTTATCCATGCATAAACAGTTTGGCAGACTAAAAACTTTTGCTGGAAAAGTCTCCTTAAAACACATTTCGAATTCAACTTAAAAACGGGTAGCTCAGTTGGCATCATATTGTTTCTCTCTTATCCAGTCCCTATTCCATTTCCATTTCGCTCTTCTGGACGCAAATTTTACAATGTTTGTGGAATTAGCTGAGTTATCCTAATACTATCCACATGAAATATACTGTTATATCAATTTTTCAGCCCGATGCAGAAAGAAGAAAATGTGAAGTGATTCTATGCGAGGTCCCACTACGATCGCTCGTTCTCATGGCTCAGTTCTACGGTCAAATGTGGAAAAGAAATGGTTACTCTCTCGTACATCAAGTGTACTATTATCAAAATGTTCGTTTTGGTACAGAAATGTTCGATCGGGATATACTACTTCTGCAGGTAAGAACTAGTCTCAATTAGATCTTCATTTGTTCAGTCGTTTGTTGAAACTTGTATCTCCGAAATACGAATGCATTTAGTGGAATTCGCTCGCTAGCGTTAAGTTTTTTCAATGCTTTCATCAAGCGCTTGAATATGCTCAACCAGTGTTCATCCATCGATGCTCGTCTAATTTTATTTTTTTCTCTCTAGATAATGGCCTCGATTATGGATCCGAATCAATTTTTAGATATCGTTATATACAAACACAAACTCCATAAATTCTTTAGGTACATCTCAGTTTTTATATTCAAATTCAATTTCATACGTGCCCAAAGCCTATCTTTTTACGCCAAGACGTTGTATCTTTGTTTGAAAAGAGGTCCGTTTTTATGTGGCAGTTTTGTTTCAAAGCCGTTATTCGATAAAACTTATTTGCCCTCCTCCTTGGAGAGTATATTGCAGTGAAAGTGTTATTCAAACTGTTGCTTGTTTCTTTTTAGTGACTTTGCCATAAAGAAGGAGAGTGACGAAGGGGAAGAGGTCAGTCAGATTTTATATTATCATTAATATGTACAGTGGGACTTTTAGAGGGATATCTCTAATTTAAAAATGTGGTTGCTAAACGCACACGTGATTCAAGCCAAGATTTTTTAAAGAGTTTTTCCTTTATCCAATCAAAAGAGTTTACAAAAGGGATGCTCGATAGAAATTTGAATAGATAATACTCTATTGTTATTTTCTCTTTCTTCTTAGAACGATGGGAAAAGCCCGTTCATTGCACAAGAGTTCTTCCATCTTCTCCACTTCATACTGAGTAAGTGTGACCATGAATTTTCTACCTTTAGTTGGATTTAATTAGTTCTTCATTATCCATAACTTATTTTTAACCATATGAATTCACTTTTATTCTGTTTTATCAAAACTTTTATCTTAGTGCACCCATTGTAACACGCAAATTATTTTATTATTCTGTTTCAAAAAACTCTTTAATGTCATTAATAACATAAATTTGGTGTTTGTTATTTAGCCGAGAGATACCTTTTGAACGTTTCTGACGTCACATCTAAGGAGATTCTTCATAGGGAAGTCATCCACCGTCTCGCTCTTGGGGCGGCCACTCGTAGTTCGTTGGTGAAGAATCTCCCTTGCAAAGACCCAGAAGACGTGAGTTTTTCCTTCTACAAATTCTTGAAATCAAATTTTCATGTATTGTGAATCTAAAAATTTTAAGTTTGGAAAAAATTATTAAATTCTATAAAAGCAGGGCTATCTATTATGCATCCAAAAGCTGGAAACTGGTACCTAAATAACTTATTTTATTAGTCTAGAGAAATAGCCTGAGTCTGATAGCTAGTCAAGGGGAATAACCTTAATCTGGTATAGCGAGTCAATTTTGGTAGCTTGTATCTTGTAAAATGAGTTAGAGAAATAACTTTTAATCTGATACAGCGAGTCAATTTTGGTAGCTTGAATCTTGTAAAATGAGTTAGAGGGAATAACTTTTAATCTGATATTCAGGATTATTTTTCATTAAACGAACTTTAGGAAGATGAATGCTCATTTGAAATTCAATTGGATGAAGTTCTGCGTGAAGTGGCATGTTACAAGTACGGAAATTTGTTAAACTTTTTCTTCATATGATACGACAGAGAATTTCTTGACTTAATTACTAAATTCTCATTTGTTTTTTTTTGACATTCAATTACAACGAATATATTCCTATATTTCTCTTTCAGTTATTTCAAGAAGGCATCCCCTCTAACTGAAATACTGTAAACGTAGTCTCTATGCTCACTAATTATATAACATACGCAGTTTAAAAAACTTCCCATCATTTCTTTGTAGAAGTCCTGGTATTGACGGTAAGGGGATGTACGAACTACAAAAAGACTGCATGTCATCATGTCACCAATATTTCATGCATTACACCAGGAATGAACGAGCCAAGGTAAGCGAGACAAACGCTTGTGGTACTGTCAGATATATTACAGGGTGGCTAAAATGTATGCTACTACAAACAATGATGATTTTTAAAACATTTCAAGAATTGGCATTCATTTGATAAACTCTTCGGACACGAGTTTTTATAAGAAGTTATTTTTCTTTTTTTCAGTTGATCGAGCAAAAAAAGAAGCACTTGAAACAAAATCCAGATATTCCAGGTGAGTAAAAATTAGACCTCATTATATTTCGCCGTCAAAATTTCAACATTGCAAGGTAATTAGGTTTCTGTGTTTTTTTAGTAATCCAGTCACAAAAATGATTTGAAAACTAATCACCCTTTTTATACACATCATCATGTTTCACCTTCTCCGCCATGAGGCAGAATATGCACTAGCATGAGACAGTTCTCTCCAAAAATTTTGGTCATGTGCATTGATATTTAGGTCTCCCAGGTTGAAACCAGACCATTAGCACACATTGTCTCGCTGTTTTCGCTGTCGACCTCTGTTTCGTTTACCCTCTACCATCCCTTCTAGGGATATTTTAGAGAAACCTGACTGGGTGCGTTTGATGTGACCATAATAGTTCGAGAACTATACACAGTTACTGGTGTTTCTGTATTTATAGAATACGCACTTAAAGACTTGCCTCCTTGGACTCAAAACTTTCAAAACTTGCTTCGTCTCTTTGAATGTGACAGAATGGAATTTCTGTTAAGACAAGTCTTGAAACATCCTGATAAATTCTTGTCCGAAGAAACCGTTGAATTGGTAAGCTTTAAAATGAGAGAATTTTTTTGATGTATTAATCTGCTGTTTCAGTGTACTATATTATACCAAATACCGGGTTTCTTATAAGCACACAGATTCTCGTTGTCAAAAATGAAATCATTTCGATATTCCCTTACATATTGTCTACGTATTAGATAAACTCCCCGAAGCCTAGTCCTGTAACACAAGCAACATATATGTCTATATAATAAAAGCCGTATTCTGTATCTACGCATTTAGGAATGTTTGGAATGTATGTAGAGAACTTTGGTGAAATTTTTTTTTTTTTGAAACTCTCCCGGGAATTGTAATTAACTAACCATATGTCACAAGGGAATCGATTAATGATTTCATAGTTAGTTCGAACCCTACCCGCT
>JAYRBV010026171.1:0-10543 GCA_036023255.1 Mitrocomella polydiademata
TCCAAATACTGTGGATCGGGTGGGAGTTAGTTGACCTCTTACTTGACGATCCAAATACTGTGGATCGGGTGGGAGTTGGTTGACCTCTCACTTGACAAATACTGTGGATCGAGTGGGAGTTGGTTGACCTCTTACTTGACGATCCAAATACTGTGGATCGGGTGGGAGTTAGTTGACCTCTCATCTTGACGATCCAAAATATTTGTCTCACTCAATTCGTGCGTGTAATTGATTAGCACGTTAGTGTCATATATTAGTTATTGAGTGTTTCGTTTATTTGGCGTCCTAGTATTCATCAGTTTTTAAAGTTGCACTGAGCTTCTGACAACTCTTTGGTGTAATTCTTGTACGGGTCGATAGTTATTGGAAATTACATGCTCATCTGAGGATGGCGTACCACAACTTCTACAAAACCGGTCCGCCCCATTGTGACCTTTTGAAGTCGTTACCGAATTCAATCGCTCCCATTGTTTGTGGGAAATTGCCATGCTCTGCATAAACACTGTCCACGTGACACTTTCGAATAAAGGAGGAGTGGTTAGCGATCCTGGATAGGTAAAGTATGCATTGTGTGATGGTAGCATGCTATAAGGGGAGAAATTGTGGGTACTTGTTGTGGAGTTACCTTCCTGATGAACACGATCGAACATATCGAGGAGAAGATCCAACGATGGGTGACAAACATGCTCTTTTTGTGCGTCTAACAAAACACCCAGGACCGCTAACCCATCTGATTTATCCAAAGCTTGGGGCATTTCTCCATAACCTATATTCCAATGTACGAGATGAATTTCTCCAGCAAAACGTTTCCCATCAATAGTATGTTCACAGCCGCATACATTGACCTCACCCCAATGCATATGCATCTCAGCAAACCTGTACACTGCTTCCAACGGCCCGCCTTTGACCAAAAGTGGATCTGGATGATCTGTTGTCATGGAGACATTATTTCCAATGTTTTTAGCATTGAATTTAACAGGTTGCTTGTCTAGTGCAAAAGGTCCGAGGCTTGAATCGTACTTGGCACTTTTGGTACATAAATCGATTGGAGATTGTCTCTTACCAGTCTTCCATTTGTTTTCCCATTGTGAAGGACCGTACGACGTAGAGTAATCCCAATACACAGGGGGTGGATTGGTAGATTTACTTGAAAAATGTCGCGCACACCAAAACAGGCTCCGTGCATTAAGCACAATCAATGGATTACGAAATACATGTATCTTAGTAACCATGATAACGCTGTTCTTTCAATTATATACTAATCTAAAAAAAATGAATATTCTATATTTAAATGTGTATTTAACAGGAGCCTGTTAACAAGGGTAAAACACCAAAATAAAACGCAATAAAACTATCGAACATTTCATAGGAGAATATTTTTTTTTTCTTTCCGGAATCTCTTCAAGAGAAGGCACAGTACATGGTACAGTATTAAATTCTTATTATACAATATAAGTAGACATTAGGGGAGGGGTTAATTTAATATGTAATGACCACCTGTATTTATTGCATTAGTTTCATAGTATACTGCTCTGAACTATTTAAAAGAAATAAGAAAAATTAAGCCTGGCTGATTCTTATAGAAGAGTCAAGTTATCATGACACAAAACCATTTTATTTTATAAGCAAACATTTTTTAATCCGTGTTCGTTTTCTTCAATGCTTCTTTCCGACTACTCTTATCCTTAGGGTTTGGTGCATTGGGATTTTCCCCAGCATAGAATAATTTTAACAAGTCAATAGCTTCGTCTGCCATTACGCCAGACTTACATTGCAGAATTTCACCAAGTGACGTCATGCATCCGCCTTCAATCTCGTCCAATTTGAACTTTTTCGAATCGGGACATTTAGCGTCGTTTTTGTCTTTAACTTTCCGCGTATGTACATCAAGCGTAGAACCACATCCACCGAATCTCTGATTTCCACATCCGTACACAATGTTTGTTAAACCAACTAACCTGAGGGCAGCAGCACACATGATGCAAGGTTCAGTTGTAACATATAATGTACTGTCTTTAAACACTCTATCTTCTTCCAAACGTTCTGTAATACAATATCTTCTAACCTGTTCGATGGCTAAGATTTCTGCGTGTCTTGTTGCATTTTTCGTTCGATTCACATCGTTCGATCCACGAGCGATCACGACGCTGTTTTTATAAACAATTATACAAGCGATCGGTACTTCTCTTTCATCTAGTGTTTTCTTTGAAACAAGTAATGCTTCCTTCATATGATCAAAATCATTATCTTTCCTGTTTTCTGTGTTCATATTGAACTCATAGTCTTATCAGTTATCTAGATATCACGAAATATAAATAGCGTTAATGGAAGAATTAGCAAGCTATCTCTATATACTCGCAAAATGTCAAAAAAAATCTCTACGAACAAAACAAAATATTCTTAGTATCAAGGCCTGCAAAGCCTTGTCTGCGCAACATCCTACTTTGCTCTGCTTTGCTTTTTAAGCGAATTGCCGCTGCGGTGGTCTGTAGGCATATTCCGAAAAACTGGAGGGCTGAGTACGCATGCGTGAATATTTGTATACATCCGCTAATCTGAGATTTTCATTGTTAGTCTCCAGTCTACTTGCATATAAGAAAGCAATACTGTAGTATTGCGCACAGACCGGTAATTCGCTTAAAAGGCGAAGCAGATCAAGGGTTGGAATGTTTCGCAGACTAGCAAAGCCTAAAACACTAATCATTTTGTTCTTTATTTTTGAGTGAAATTCCCAAACATTAAAACAAGGAAAAAAAAGGGATTTCAGAATTATTGTTTCAACGCAATGGGAAAATTAGGCGTGACAAAATAATAAAACTTTTCATAAAAAATGTTATAAAAAGAATTACACAAAACAATTAATTAAAAAACTATTTTACTATGCACGAGTAAAAGAAAAGGTTCACAATTGATTGGTATTACATGATTGTTGTGTTACCAATCACGAGGTTGTCAACTTTTTGATAATTTCTCTCAGGATCATATCTTCTACCAATGTTTGATCAGCTATATTACCACTACAATTATAGCTCAACAATATTTGCTTCCCAAGTCTTTTACATAACTTTTGTGACATCACTTCAGAGTTAGCACCTAACAATTCAACCATCGAAGTAGTCTTCTTATCTTGGTTAAGTGAAGCCATAGCCAAATTATTGAACTCACTGCTTTCGCCGACCCATATGCAAACAGCGTTGTTTAGGGAGACTGTTCTCACGTTGATAGCTTTTTCAGATATTGGGACAACAAAATTTAATTCCTTCATGATTATTATCTAGAAAATAACGATTAGGAGATTTGGACGATCTATCACGAAACTTAACAAACTACTGTTGTAGAATCAACTATCATTGATTACATTCTTAATTCATTGTTTCGAGAATTGCACGCATGAAGAACACACTCAAATAAAACCTCCAATCGACCATGAGAAAAGTTTGTGTTATCGAGTAAATGTTCGAGCTATCGAGTGACTTTAACGAGAAAGAAAGTAGCAGCCAAAATTAAAATAAATAAAATAGTTCGAGTTAGGGCCATCCATAAAGTACGTACGCAGTAAATGTACCAATATTAACCCCCTCCCCCCTTGTACGCACCTGTACGCTTTTGGTATGACCCCTCCTCTCTTGCGTGCGTACTTTTAAAAAAATTACCCCCTCCCTTTTTTCACTTATTATTTTTTTGTATCGATTAGACAGTCTAACTGCGTGCGTACTCATTAGCATTGACCCCCCTCCCCCCTTGTACGCACCTGTAAGCTTTTGGCGTGACCCCCTCCCCCCTTGTACGTACCTGTACGCTTTTGGCGTGACCCCTTCCCCCTACCTGCGTACGAACCCTTTATGGATGGCCTCTTAGTTGAAATACAAGTCTAATTTAATTTATTATTACTATTTATCATTGACAAATGTTTACTCAGGAAAGCCTTTTCAGTAACAAGTAGACTTTTTTTCAACCAGTGGAGCCTTTAGTGTGTTGGAATAGGCTTTAAGCCTTCTAGAAAATAAAAAACTTTCCATAGAAAATAATGGTTTACGCAATTGCAGAAATTCTATTTAATAAATAAAATACTATGATATATAATAAGCTAGATAAAAATTAAAAAAAAAAACTAAAAATTGTTTACTAAGATGGGTCCAGAGGTCCAAATTTTAAATATTTCGAAAGTTCTAAGTGCCTATGATTATTTTTGAAGTAAATTATATTATATACTAAAAAACTATGTATTGGGCGATGATTCATACCAAGCTTGTGAAAGGATTTAGTTTCACTTCAAACTTAAGATTGCGCAAGACATCTCCTTTATTTGTTCTACATTATCTCAAAATAGAGAGAGATACTTTGAAAAGAGGAGAATTCCATTGGTTCACTTCTTTTATGTGGAAAAAAAAAGATCGACCTGATTTCGCAGATTTTCACAACAGCAAAAAGATTTTTACCTCAGATAAGACTTTTTCGAACTGAAAATAGAAATGGTAAAATGATGGATAGTAACAACCGCTATACACGTTTGTTTTTCTATACCATACATCAACGTTCATAAAGGATTCCTTTCAGCGAGAGTCACGCTCCTCCTTTTAGATTCACCGATAACATTAATAGCACAAGAGATAATCCCCTCGCAGATTTTGCAAGCTGGATTTATTGGCAATTTTTTTTTTGAGTAGACCACTCCTTGAGAGTAAAGTCAATATTATGTCGAGTAAATGCTTCAACTTTGTCAGAAAACGTTTAACGATGATTTCATTTTTATTCTATTCTGTTGACATTCATTCATTTATTTTTCACTTAAATCATGGCCAATTATTCACTTAATTATAAAGTAAGTAAAATATTTAAATTTTGCAAAAATTAAAAAGTTTTGAGCACAACCGAGCAGTGAGGTTAGTATAGACGCTTGGATTGTAAACATAGTGAGTACTGTGTTGCAACCGTGAATTGGCTATAATGGAACAAGCAAGTTCTAGGTCGAAGCATTCTTATACTTTGCAACCATGACAACAAAAAGAGTCCCGTGGTTTGTTTTTAAAAGGAGTAACTAGAAAAATTGTATGTTGTATTGACGCCTAGTTGACAAACCAATATACGCAATATATTACAAAGAGGTTTTGACATTCTCTGAGATTAGTAAATAAAAGGCAACACAAAACCAATTATGTGTCTCAAAAAGAAGTGGAGAGATTCATCAGTTGAAAAGATTTCTGTTTGCTATGATTTCTCATTTTGTGAGGAATATCAATTATCATGATAATGTTATACACATCAAATATAAATGAACATTTTGATCATCACTATTGTTGTTCGTGTTTTAGGGTTCAGTAACCAGTAGGAAAGATGGCGGAGGGAAGTTGATTTTAACTTGTTGTAGTGCTAAACAACGGACAACACCCAAAACTCAACATTCACCAAATACAGAAGAAGGACTCAAACCCAGGTGAGATCTCACTGCAAAGCATTCTTACATTACATGTTTGAGCCTTTAAGACTTTAAGAAACTACGAGAAAAAAAACCTCAGGTTAGAAGCAATCAGAGATATTTTTGTGACACAATGCAAATGTTTCACACGCTTGTGAACAACACGAACGTTTCTTATTAGGATTTAAACTTGTGAAACGGAAAGAAGTAAGAGATACAATTTTTGCATGTTATAATTATTTTACTATGTCATTTCTATCTTTCAAATGGAAAATTGAATTAATATAAACGATAAAGATTTTGGGTTGAAAGCGTTCACTCCCTTTTTATTAAACGTTTGCAGCAGCGCGCTACTTTGTTGTCACAATGGAAGGTTGATGTTTTTTATGAATGTTTGCAAATATGTTATTACATTCATTAAATAAAAGATACAGAATTCACAAGGGACGTGTAATGTACGGATGCAATTATCAACTTATAATCAACAATTAATAATTGGTAGTTTTTGTTGGAAAATAAAAAAAATGGGGCGACCGGCTGGTATGGGACTCTTTTATAATTGGTTAATATCACCATCATTATATTGACACAAGTCTCTTTGTCAGGTCTGGACTGACATGTAGAGATTAACAAGTCATGTTAAACCTAAAGACGAATTTCCGTAGGGCTACTAAATCTAAAACTTGTTGTCTATATCTCTTATTATTGAACTTTCGATTATTTTATATATCAAATAAAAACAATCTTTTAAAATACAACTTCCTGAAGGCTTTACAACTAATGTCTTTTTTGTTGATATTTAAATGTTCATGAATGTTGATAAGCTTATAAACCAGAAGTCCATTGAGATGTAAAGTAGTTCGTATTTAATCATCATCTAACCATTAACTCGTGTATTTCTATTTTTTGATTTTCAGGCAATTAATACAAGTAGCTCCCAAAGCAAACACCATGGAAGAAATATTCTTTGTAGAAGTAGAAGTAGAGTATGGAAACCGAACATATAATGATTTTTGGTTTCAGTGGAAGAAAGATGAAGGCATCAAGTCAGCGACGGAAGAAGGGACAATATTATATATGTATAAATTAAGTGGGGAAAACAAAATAATTATGTTTATCAAAACTGGTGGCGAGACATTGGACACTTTATTGTATACTAACATATCTGTTATAAACAAATTTGCGGACCAGATTAAGATCAATGTTTTACCGCTGTACGAATACGAAACATTCGCAAATACTGCCAACCAAATAGTAGGATCAGAAAAGAGGTACGAAAAGATCCTAACCAACAAGGGTGAAGGTTTGAACCACGTGATGGATATAACAATGGAATACCGTGGGTTTACTCAAACTGAATTCCTCAACACTTGGGTGGAAGAGATAGCAGCTGCATTGGGCGCCAAACAGGGGGGAATTGTAGTAGATATCTTTAAGATTTTGGGACAGCGTAGAGTGATTGTGGTCAGTTCCATAAACAGCCTTGTTGCATTAGATACAATCTTACTCAATCTACCCATGATGAAGAAAATGGGTGATCAAATGGATATCAAAGCCAAACGTGTCATCAGATACGATCATTTCATTGAACAGTTCAAGTGAGAAAAATTATAAAAGAATTCAAACCAGATTCAAGTGTCTGGACAGTGCTTCTCAGATAATGAACTGTCATTTAAAAACTATCTATATGTATTTATCATATCATGTATTTTTTGTGGGTCCAGTAATAACATTTGTAAGTTTCGACCCCATGAATCATATCTTCCGAATTATTCTACAAAAGTTGATGTATCGAATAATAAGGGGAAAACGAGAGATCTTCTTATAGAGGTGTCTATGGGGTCAAAGTGACTTATTTTGCTTGAATTGTTTATTTATTAATTTCCGAATACTTAGACAGGATGAAAACTTTATTTACATATTTACAATATCAATAGACTGTTATCAACGTTTATCCTGTGTTGAAATGAAACCAAAACAATTAATTTGCTTTTGGATCTCAGCCTTCTCCATGAAAAGGTGGAATCAAAATGTTTTTATCCTAGATACCGGGAAAGTAAAAAAATCCGGACAACTTTGACAGCTAAGTTTTCTATATTCCAATTTTCAAAATTCAAAATTATTTATTTCATCATGTAGGAAAAAAGCTTCCAATTTAAGCCAATACTTTTAAAGAGATATTATTGTAATTTTTGTAGAAAATCACTTTTCTGAAACTTGCGAAAAATGGCAAAAAACAGGGTATCAAATTATAACAAAACATCAGTATTCACATTTTGTTACTCATTTGCTTTATCAGAAACAAAATAGGCATTTAAAAAAAACAATGGCGAAAAATCTAAGATTTCTAAGGAATTATTTTGAAAAATCTTAAAAACTCCCCATTAAAAATGTAAAGAACGTGTGGATTTTGAGAAGAAAGCTAAATGTGTCGGTTGACTCTACTGCAGGGCATTTGACATACTAATTACATATTGAAATAAAAAAATTATTGATGTAAAATAGAAACACATTTTCTGATGAGAGTTCAATTAAAAAATCCATGTACTTTTTGTTTAAAAATCATCAAAAATGTTTAAATAAGACAAAGAGTCTTGACAGCCTGTTTTTTGCCATTTTTTGTAAGTTTTAGAAAAGTGAATTTTGTACAAAAAGTACAATATCTCCTTAAATATCTCCTGAAATTTAAAGCTTTATATATCAAAATTTAAGTTTAAGTTTTTTTGCTACGTGATGAAATAAATAATTTTGAATTTTGATAATGGGAATATAGAAAACTTTTAACCGTCAAAGTTGCCCGGTTTTTTGACTCATGTGATTTAAATCATCATGATGGCCAATGTATATTGCATGCAAAGGTGAAAAGAGAACGATTAGATGATATTCATGTACCATTATGTACAAAGAAAGAAAAAAAGCTCAAGGACAAAGCAAGAACATAGGGGTGTTGATATCTAGTAAAAGGGTTCATAAGCTTGTTGTTTATTAAATGAAAGACAAGAATGACACTAGCAATTACAAAAAAATACAAATAATTAAAACGTACAAAATAACAGACATTCAATCAACTACTCTCACACTTTATACTTTTTAACACATTCAGGTCATTAAGTTTATGAACAAGCACGCAAATGTATTGTTTTATTTCTTTTACTAATAACGTCCTGAATGCTTTAAAATCATCATCAGAAGTGCATTATTACGCGCATTTGATTGGTAGAGCCATCACTTTTAGAGTGCAATTAATCGTTAAATGCACTCTTCTAGCCTATGTCAAACACAGACTTGTTTTATTTCTTTTCATGTCGTTTTTACTTTATTCGCAATGCGCAATGCAGTGTTTTAATGAGACGTCAAAAAGAATGTACAGTGCAAATATTCTGCAAAAAAAATATATGAAGCAGGTATTCTATGATGAGTGTTTTACTGATGATTACCCAGTAATCGCATGCCTTATCGTGCAATTAATAATTGATCACTAGCAACAATATGAAAATATTGTTATTGATTAATCGTTAATTACACTCCGAAACGTATGACTACTATAGCAAGAATCATTTGCACAGAAATTATTTTAATCAAGTTTCCCCTGAAATTTTGTTAAAAATTTAATATCGAAATCAATAGTTTTATTTTGATTTTGATTATAAAATCTATATAAGTCCATACATCATCAGTTTTTTGGAAAAATGGCAAACTGTATCAAGCCTCTTACTCTAAATTTTTGGTTTACTTGCTCCTTTTTACTGTTTTTTTGCTTATTCTGAAGGTTTAATTTTTAACATTCTGAAAAACTTTATGAGTAGGAAATCTCTGCAGAAGGCGACAAAAATTAGGTTTTAAATCTTGCCCTTTTTACTTGATAGTAAGTATTTAAAAAAAAATTGGATATTACTTATTAATGCAATTTTACATTTACACAATGGTTCAGAATAAGTCCCAAATGCGTACTGTATCAAAAAGAAAAAGGACAAAAGGTGGAAAATTCAAGTTTTTTCAAGAACGATTAAAGAACCAATAAAACTCAAGAACAAATCAAGGACCAGTGGCCACCCTGAACTATGTTTTTCACTATCTCATTACAGTATAGAATTATGTAATGTGTAACCGGGTTGTCAGCTAAATTTAGATTTCCAATTCTAAGATTTCAAGGGTATTTTTCTAGGGCTTATCAGGTTATTTTTAACAACTCCATAGTTTCCTAGGGTACCTTATGTGGATAAATTATTTTGTGGATTCATTTTTGCGTATGATTGTTTGTGTTTCAAATTATTGCGCGAGATAGCAATTCTAGTAGGCCTTGAAGCTAAGCATTTTAAACAACCAGTTCAACATCCAGTCAAGTCGTGGCAAGAAAATGTTTTTCATTATTAATTCTTTACAAAAATCCTTTTTTCAATCATAAAGATGTACAACCATTACTTATACATCCCTTGACAGCTTTTTTCCGCTATTCGAAACCCGCATTTTGGAATGATGTTCAAGGCAAGCGCGATATTTTTTGGCGCCCTACCTGCAGCGAGCACTACACCCAGTTGAATTTGCTCAAAACGAATGAAATGCATGCACAGTTGATACCACGAAACGGCGTATTTGTAAAACTACAACGCAAAAGACGACAACGGAGATACAAACCTTCCTGAAAGATGAAACTATAAAGGTTTTCTAAAAATTTGCCACATTGCCACATGCTTAAAGGAGGATTAACTAGTTAGTTAGTCGCAATCGATTATTTACAAAAACTCTTTTTTTCATTATAAAAATGTTTAACCATTACTTTCACATCCCCACGCGTCTTTTTTCCACTATGGGAAACCCGCCATTTTGGAATGATGTAATCTGGCCGATTAAAAAATAGTGTTTCAGCGTTTCATTTAATTTTTGAAAAATGCAAAAATTTACTGTTTACTTGCGTTAGTATCAGAAACATTCTAGATCGCTGGAAAATGTTTTCCTTCATAAAAGAGCCTATTTTAGTCTATTATAATGTCTTATAATTAGACTAAAAAGAGCCTTTGTATGGAATCTTGTTTTGATCACAATTTTTCTTAGAAAAAAAGTTCTTAATTTGATTCGCAATTTTTAATCATTCTTGATAAAAGTGATTCGCGAAAAGCTCAAAACACT
>JAYRBV010026193.1:0-10541 GCA_036023255.1 Mitrocomella polydiademata
TGTGGGCCGGGGGCAAAAAAACCCCCCCCCCCCCCCCCGGGGCTACAAAAAACCTAAAAAGCCCGGGTAAAGTAGGGTTAAGATCCGAGTAGTCAAAAATTTGAAGAATAGGGCAAAAAAGCCCGAAACGGTTTATCGGTTAGACTACCTTTCCATACGACCGATTAAAGTTGCTTTTGAAAATGGTTACAGCAGTCCTGCGTGAAGTGATCAGACATCTAAGTGGATTAAATGGAAAAGAACAGAAGATTTCACAGAAATCGAGAGAAAATTAACAAAAGTATGGATAAGTCAACAAAAAGAATGAAGAGGAAACAAATAATGTAATATGGAAATTAAGAGGTAAATTAAGAAAGTACGACAAAAACATAATATAAATTGTCTATAAATATAATTTATGCGAATTGTATTTCTTTAATAATAATAATACCTCTTCTAATATCATAACCTCTCAATCCAGATTTCATGTTCTTGTATGGGGCGCCATTTCCATTAGTTTGATCGAACCATAACAACAACAACAGATAAAGTAATGATGACATTGTATTAAAATACTGTAATAACAATATATTGTAATATGCGTTCACCAATTAATATGGTTGACTTTATGCCGAATTTCGAAACTTGATAGAACCTCTAAGAACCTTTAATATTTTAGTTCAATAGCGGAAACTAAAGTCGTGACATTTCAGTATGCAATTTTCAATTGGATTTCTCCTAAAATGATTCTCTTGACAAGAATACCTTAAAAGATTTTCACCTTCCAAAAATTGCACGTTGGTGCAAACCTGTTTGCGTAAATGATAGTCTGTCCAAACATTTCACTTGTATTTATTTCGAATTTTTGTGTGAGAGCCTCGTGTTGTTAATGACTTTGTTTTGATATGCAGTAATCATAGCTTTCGTAATAGCCTTAATTATTTAGAGTCATTACTCTGCATGAAAAAGATTTGTTTTCTTTCTTTGCTTTGAATGATGAAACTGTAAAACTATAAAACGGAAATAATTATGTCTCATGAATGTGCCCGCTTAAAAATAGTTAGCTCTCGTTACTCTCGGTGCCTTAACACTATTAGGGGTTTTTTAATGAGATATTTCTAGCACATTAATTTATGATTTATCCATGAAGAGGACTCCCGCCCAAACAGTCACTCTCAATCCAAAAAGTCGTTCTTCTATAGAAAAGTCTCTTAAATTTGAACGAGACAAATATCACCAGATGTCTCCTTTTTTCAGACATTTTTAAGAGAGTTTTGACCAGTGATAACCTTTTGCCCGATAGACAACCTCTTTGATATGGAAGAACACACGCAGTTGTGTAGTATGCTCTTTCGCTTGCTTTCTCTCTCTCTCGGAATTATAACACAATGGATACTAGTTCCTGACAATTCGAACCAATAAAAGTTTAAGTTGTTTTCCAACCGGTCGAATTCCTAGTTTTGTTCTAAACACACAAATAATTCTTAGTTTTGTTCTAAACACACAAATAATTCCTAGTTTTGCTCTAAACACACAAATAATTCCTAGTTTTGTTCTAAACACACAAATAATTCTTAGAGGTTATTCATTTGGTGGTCAATTTTGATCGTTTTTCAAGTTTTTCCTTTTTAAAACAAAAAAAACACATTTTATGCATAAAAATATTAAGAAAAGTTCAGAGTTTTTGAAAATATAATTATGTCAATTTAGGAAATTGGAATTTATCATTATAGTAAGATGGACCAAGATGCTTTTATAGTATTGAGTTTTCTAACAATTTCTTCAAAAATAACCCTTAAAATTGATTGGAGGTGATACGATGACAGACAACAGCAATATTTGAAATAAATTATGGTATATATTTTAAAACTTCTTCATACGCAAACTAGACTAGAGTAAATAAAAATGTTCAGAATAAATGGTACATGTAACAAAAGTTTCATTGCTGACACATTTGTCAGTTGAAAATTGTAAATAAAATATATTTACCCCCTCCCCCCCCCCTCCACACACACACATAAGGTTTTAACTTACGCCCACTAAAATAGAGTAACTAGAGTAACCTTTTAAATGTAAACTCTTATATTTCAACTATCGGAATACATCCAAAGTTCTCGGTAACCATTCACCTCATCGCCATCCTTAAAGATAAATATTTTTGTTTTTGAGCGCTGCTTAATCACTCTTTTGTTTGTTGCCAAGAACTGAGGTCCAAAGATGGAATCTCTTTACAACTGATCCTTTCGTTCTTCTCGCCAGGGATTTTTAAAGCATTCATTTGTATGGTGTCGATACCTTTCAAGTTGCTGCAAAAGATACTCGAGAACTTTACTTTCTTGATAGCTTCCAATTGAGAACGCGTGAAAACGTTGGAATCTTCATAGAAATATCGATCACCGTCACGGAGTGCCACGAACTGTCTTCGAAAGATACATTCGAATGTAGGACCGACTTGGAGCCCCTTGTTATGCTTTTCCGCAATACCAGCAGCAAACAAGTCGATATCTTCAGGCTCCTTAAAGATCTTGCGGAATCTCTCAGCAGCTCCGTCAACCATGATATCCTCCAGATTTTTCCAAGTTGCTTTTTCCAATCCACATGCTTCACGCCATGCACCATACGGCTTCAAACCATGGTCTCGACCTCTTTGAATATTAAAAGCGGCGAGATCAACATGACCGGCTCCCTTTGGTTTGACGAAAAGTTTCCTGGAAATAGCGTGAGTAAATCCATTGTCAACTCTATTTGAACTGCTTGAAAGAAGTCCAAATAGGATAGGTTCAATGCCATGCTCATTGACGATTTTTCTGTTAAAGAACGCTTCCTGAAGTGATACTTCCCGTTCCACTTTGTCGAATTTATTGTTGACGAGAGTGAAAGATTCTGGAATCAACGAATGTCCGTATCTGAAAGCAGATGAGGCAAATGCATTGATGATAGACGGATCTTGACCAGGATTGTATCTGTAGGTGTACTCATGTGGTAGATCAGTAAGCAGAGGAACATATTCAGTGTAAACCACATGCTGCCACAGCGCACCAACAATTTTCCGGGCCGTCTGGAAGGTCAATTCACGTGTCCAATGCTTGTTCAAGTTCTTCAGCTCCTCGGCTACCCTGTTATGTTCACGAACCCATAATGTATGCATTGAATGCAATGCAATGTTCTCATCAGCACGGACATCCCCTGCTATTGAACAACCTCCCAAGGTTGAAGTACATTCTGTTGACGGAAGCAAACCATCTTTTGATAGTAACATTGTTCCTGATTCTAAAAGTTGAAACGGATGATGTAAGAATTGAGGTGTATCAAAATATCGTGGTGTAATAAGGTGTATCTTTGAGACTGGCATAGTTTAATATTTTTCCTTTGCAGGGGCTTAAACTGGCATTCGAGTGAATCAACACATACATAATTGGAGAAATTTAAAAATGAAATGAGAAAAACTAGCATCTCTTACTGTCTGTGGTTCTGAGTGATTGGAAGGTTTTCTCATCACTTCCATAGATATTTGAACCATCAATAAAAGATGTTATCTGATTGATCTGTTCTCGTTGTACTTTTTCGTCGTCGTCTGTTTTGCAAACGGGAAGTGATCGACCAAAAGCTGTACATTCTCCAAACTGTCCATCTTCCACGTTATTAAACAGTATCGGAAAACAGGGGTAAGTCCAAGATTCTTTTGTTAAACAACTGAAATAAAAACATACCAAAACTTATAGTTTCTGCTATAGGTTTGCTTGTTTTAATTTTCCCTTCTAGCTAAATAGCCAAGCGGATAAAGTACAGAAATGAAAGAAACATTTCTATATTATGGATGCTTGCCTGGTGGTCATATTGATTTTTCGCTTCTTATTGGTGAACTTTGTGTGTGTATAAATGAAATCAACAAACTTACTCTTTGACTCCACAAGTAGCGTGAGGGGTGAAAGTGATATCGTGATCCAAGAACTGTCCCATTGTCATGTACAATGTTGTCAAATCATTCTCTCCCGTGTTCTTCAACTCAACAAAAAATGAGACTTCAGATACCTCATTGGCTGGTGGTAGAACTGGTGTTGTACCTGGCCAACCACGAGGTACGTCCAAGTTCCCCTCATCTGAGTAGGCGGGAGCTGTAAATAAAAGAACGTAAATGTAAATTGTTCTTTAGACTTTGTTTCATTTAGGAAGGAAAATCTGTATAGTCTTTATCTCAATACGGGGCCAACCCCAACCCCCCATCTACCACTGCATTTTATAAGCTGCCTTTCATAAAGAGTATCGGAGATATTATGAACTTTGAATTTGCAAAGATAAACTTAAATATGAGCAATGGGGCTACTATCCCTTAGATTCACTTACCAATCATCCGAGTGAAAGATAAACTTAAATATGAGCAATGGGGCTACTATCCCTTAGATTCACTTACCAATCATCCGAGTGAAAGATAAACTTAAATATGAGCAATGGGGCTACTATCCCTTAGATTCACTTACCAACCATCCGGGTGAAAGATAAACTTAAATATGAGCAATGGGGCTACCATCCCTTAGATTCACTTACCAATCATCCGGGTGAAAGATAAACTTAAATATGAGCAATGGGGCTACTATCCCTTATATTCACTTACCAACCATCCGGGTGAAAGGAGTATTTGTGGAACCCCAGTTCTTATTCCACAAATTGTTACAAGTGCCATCAACAGTTCGAAATAAAGGTTTGAAGAAATTGATAATTTTGCAGTTATTCTCCAATTTCTTTCGGGCTTCGACGCAATTACTGTACGTGTCCTCTGAGAAGAAAATTGTACAAAAATTATTGTATAAAACTAGTAAATAACCTGGCTTATACAGCCCCGTATACAGGCCAAGCCATTTTTAAAAGTCAGGCTATAAAATAAGCACATAAAACAATGCTTTGTTTATACAAAAAAAGTGAATTAATGATCCTTTTGACGCGGAGGAACTCTATCAAGTTTTTTTTTACATCTTATGTCACTTCTAAAATACTCTAAAACCGCATCTATCTCTGTAAAAACAACTGCAAAGCATTCTGATTGATTCAGCCATGGAACAGTAATTTCGGACATAATTTTTGTCACCTTCAAAAAATTTCGTCACTTTTGTCCGACATTGTTTTGTCCGAAAAGGTAATAGTAACAGTAAAAGGACTCTCCATCTTATGTGAGTGACTATGTGCAATTTACACTCCTCTCGAAAAATAGCATGGTGAAATCAACTCATTCAAATTAGCCGTTGATAATAACAATGTTTACAGTTGATAATTCTAAACCAATCAGATTGCGGGATATATCAAAGGATTCACATCGTGAATCCTTGATCATGCCCGTCTCTCTTTTTCTTCGAGTTATTCCGAGAAGTTAATAGTCTGATTCGCAGACCTTACACCACACGGATAAAACACAAGATAGATGTATGCAAATCAGACCAAGAAGTTAAAAGAAAGAAAGACGGGTATCCCATCTATGTGTAACTATGTTTTAAATACGCTACTCTTAGCAAGTTACACAATTAACCATATGTACTTACCAGCATCGACGATGTTCAACAAAACGGTTATAAAGATAATCAACCACTTCATTTTATTGTTCTCTTCGTTTTCTTCTTCTTTTGCTTATTCAGTGTTAATGTTTGATATGATATGAGTGGTATATTTTTGGAACCTTTATACTCCAGTTAAAATCTTCCGTTTCGTATAAAATGTTCCGTCTTTGTGTATTTTTTGACGATTGATCATTTAGGAAAACGTAACGGGACACACTTTGAAATTTAATGACTTACGTGTTACCGTTTATTTCAATGATAATCGCTAAAGCAAGGAAAGAGATTAGCGATTGTGGGAGCATTGTTGTTTATTTTAGCAATATTGGCCGACAAAATCACAGAAGAATCAAACGACCCAAAGTCAGCCACCATTACATGGATTCGACGCAAGATCGCTTTTTCGCTTGTTGTTGCGTTGCGAGGAGAAAGGCAACGATCAATGCATTTCTCGCGAAAAGAACTTCAAGACAGTGAAGTCTCTTTTGACAACATTGCTGCCATCGAACAGTAAAGTTCGTCATTTTATTTCATCTAAAAATAATAAAAAATAATAAAAAAAATAAAATTAGTTTTAATTTGTTATTATTTATTTAAACTTTTGTTAGTGCGCCCCGCGACTGCCTCCGTGGAATATACAGTAATATATATTTTAGCAATATAAAGCGAAAGCGCGGCCTGTTCTTCCCGGGTCTTTTATTATATCATACAATATATTTTGCATGCATAAATCAAACTTATTCAATGTCAAAGCAAGAAAGGAATACTTTCTAAAGATAAAGAAAATGATATTCCCGTGTACAATTTCCTTGCACATAAGGGGGGAGGGATATTGCGCTTATGCATAATCCAATTTCGGAGCTACCACTTTAAACTTATTTCAACGATAACTGCTAAACGAATGCAAAGGAAGGAACATTTTTGAAAACAAAAGTTCTGTTTTCATTCGTGCATCCATAATTTTTTTGCACACAGGAACACATTTCACAAACAGGGATAAATAAAATTAAATATGACCTCAGTTTGCTAAAAAAACTCACCCGAGTAAGATTTTGCATGTTTGCGGTCTGTGTTCTTCCCGAATCTAATAATAATATACCATACACAATATTTTCACACACACACACACACACCCAGACACAGTAATATATTGCATGTACGAGGATTTTGAGCCAATTTTAGAGCTAATATCATACTATCATGTAGTATAAAATCAAGTTCAGTTTGTTGACAAAACAAAACGCCGAGTAAGGCCCATTGTATAAAGCGGTACCGTGCCCAGCCGAGCTCAGAATTTTCTGGCAATTCTTCAGCTCGGCTCCGTTCAGATTTTGCATAAATAGTTGACTGATGTTTGGGAATGCTGTAAAGCCTCTGACGAAATCAGTTTTATAGTGTAAAGAAATGTTATGAATACAGGGTTTTGAAGTGTCAAGGTACGCATGCGCTTTGAAAAGTTTCTATAGCGCTACTCGAGCAACCGAGTTGGAGCAACTGTGCAACGGTTATCAACTCGTATAGTGAGTTTGAGTTTGATATGCAAACACGCGGCCGAATGTCTAACACATGCGACCGCATATTTCAAACATGCGGTCGCGTATCTCAGATATATGGCCGCACATTAAGATGTACGGCCGCATGTGTAACATATGCGGCCGCATGTCTTTGAGTAGTTTCGAGACATGTTATGCACGATCAAACATGCGGCAGCGTGTCTGTTGCTTTCTGGTCTGTGTTTTATTCCAGTCTTTATTTTAACTTTTAACTTATAAAAAGGACCAGAAAATTTCACAGTTTCCAAATACGCATTTACATATTTCAGTTATGCGGCCGCATATGTTTCATAAGTGCGGCCGCGTGTTTAGATGTACGGCCGCATGTTTCAGATTTAATATGTCTTATAATATACGAAGTACAACGAAAATAAATATTCGAACTTTCTGGTCCTTTTTATAACTAGTTAAAAATAAAAAAAAAGACCGGAATAAAATACAGACCAGAAAGCAACAGACACGCCGCATATTTGATTGTGAATAACATGTCTTGAAACTACTTAAGGACATGCGGCCGCATATTCTACACATACCTGAGAAACGCGGTCGCATGTTCGATATATGTGGCCGCATGTATTAGACATGCGGCCGCGTATTTGCATCTCCAAATCTGCCACGGTAACCAAAAGAAACCATTGCGGCGTATGAACTTTAGTTATTTTCAGTTAGAAAAATATGCCCTTTTTTAATCACGAGAAAAATTGTGTGATTTACATAAAAGGGTTTAACAAAGAAATTGGATGAGACTATAAATTTTTGCAATGTTTACAATTGCTCGGTTTCGATGTCTCGCGTTGCTTAGGTTATTCGAGCAACTGTTATAGGAAAAAGCATGCACAACGTTCTTACACTGCAATCGTTTCTTTTAATAGCTTGTTTTTGGTAGAACTGTTTGACCATTTGTGAAGATTTGTTTATTTTTTCCCCTATCAGACATGCGCACTCGACACCTCGAAACCGTGTACTATACTCGAGTAGCGTTAGCAACCTGAGATGTCGAAACGATAATTAATGATGATATACTTTCACCGGATTTTCCGTGTGTAATAAAGCTCCAATTATCTGATTTAAAAAACATTGCCTTATTAAGTTTTGTCAATATCGTTTCTCATTTTTTAGTAGTGTTGCTATGGTAACATTTAGATCCAAATGACCCGTCAGCCGTCATCACAATACGCACAACGCGGAAAAGGACGTCATTTCATGTATATAAGTAAGTATAGTTTCATGACTGGTCGTCTCAACTCGTAACAGTTTAAGAAAAGAAAGATATTTTGTAGTCCGGCTACATTTAACTTTCGTACCTCGCAAATATTCCTTCCTTCCTAAGCTCTCTTAATTAGCAAGTGGTGGTATCACAACAATCATTTATACCATGGCAACTTAATTACAGTAACAATATCGTTGTTAATTTCAAATGCCATATTGGTGTATGTATACTATGAACATTCAAATGATACTAAAGCGTGGATTTTTATGATTGATTATATGTCTTCAATCTTTTTACGTAAAATAGCGGAAACGCCTCACAACAAAACTACAAATCTATTGTGGAACTATCAGAAGGACCCAATATCGAAAAGCTATGACTTCTGAGAGTAACTTGGGACTTTAGAGCCCAGGTTTTTTATACTTTGTTACACATGATCATTAAGGCGGATTTTCACGTGTCCACTTTTGGACAAGACAGGACAGAACACGGGTAAAAGTATCATGTCCTATTTGTCTCGGCTGCCCCGACTCAGTCCCGAGACAAAAACTGAGTTTTTGCCGCGACAAAGTAAATACGAGGACATGAGCAGATTTTCTGTGTACAAAATATTATGCATGGTTTGATAGACACAGAAGAACAGATCGCATTTTTGCATATGTTGCGAAAAAATCAACAACAATACACACACAATCGTTAATCCCCGCCTTCCCTTTGCTTTGAAAATTGTCATATAAAGTTTGATAAACAAACGGTAACATAAAGTCATTAGGATTCAAAATATGTCCTGTTAAATGTTCCTAAACGATAATTATTCAAGTTTGAAAGAATAATTATTACATTAGACGGAACATTTTAAAACGGAACATTTTGACCAGGGTATAAAGGTTCCGTAATATGCAATTCTTATCACATCAAACTTTAAATTGAGTGAGTAATGAAGGAGAAAATAAAATTGTTGATTCTCTTAAGAACCGGTTCTTTGCAAAATTGACCACGATGAGAGAGAAGCAATATCTTTTTTCATCTGCATTAACATCAATGACGAGTCTCTGCTTTTGTATACTGGATCAAATGGTGGATTGATCGATCGATCCGTGTATGTTCAAAATGGTAGACGCGCTGTTGGAGAAAGAATTTCCAAAATAATTACTTTTTTTCATTTCTTGTTTATAAGTATGTAAAAGAGTTTCTCCGACAATTTTTCTTTTGTACGGAAAGCCCGTTTTTTTTTTAATTCTTTATTTTCTCTAAATGTTTTCATTTTGGAAAAGCAAGCCCGAAATGCGTTCTAACGACGGGCGCAAACAGTTTCTCTTCAGCGTTCTTGCGACGCAGGTTTACCAGCTATAGTATTTACATAAAAGACGATTAACAGTGGGAAGTCTGAGACAGGATCCTTGAACGTAGGCACATTATGAAATAATATCAAAAACCTCTATGTAATTGCAACAATATTTATCTTTCTTACAGCCGCTTTTTTGTTAACTATCTCATATGCGTAATCGCTGAATTGACGGTTTCTATAGAGAAGTCAACAATATTAAGTATCAATACTAACACCAATACCGTAACGCATCGATTAAAGCGCCCGCGCGCTTATTTAATTTTTGGCTTTGAGAATGAGCGCTTATTCGAAGGGGCAAACATAGGAATACTTTCCGATGAGCGTAACCCTTATATATAAATTACCATATTCATAACATACCATACTGTTTTTATCCCGTGGGCGTTTTTGCTGTGGAACTGATAGTATCATTCCAAATTCGAATAAGTGCCTGTTGCACTAGGTTTAGGGTGCGTGGGCGCTTATTTGAGGGGGCGCTTAATGGATGCGTTACGGTAGTTGATTTAAATGTAGATTAATCGGCAATCGGTAGTAGTTTTGAAGAAATATTAACTAGGATACCTGTCTTCACTCTTTCCCTTTACCCTTTAGCAATCTGACATAAAAAAACTCAACAAAGTAAAATCCGAGAACGGAAACGGGAAAACTAAATAAAGTTTTGCGAAAGAAGAGTCAGGTTTCCCGGCTAAAGAAATATATACTTTTTCAAGCAAATCCCCTTTTTCAGAGTTGATAGATAGTTCCAAAGTGTTGTAGCTGTCATTCCTGGAAATACATATATCTCAACATGTGTTCTGTTAAACGAATGTGTTTCTAAAGTGATCGGAATAAAATCATCGAGTTAAAAAAGTCGAGTTAAGAAAGTCGAGTTAGCAAATCATCGAGTTATGACGTCATAACTCTAGTTT
>JAYRBV010026215.1:0-10539 GCA_036023255.1 Mitrocomella polydiademata
TGTCCGTTCGGGGAACTGTCCGGGTCGGGGAACTGTCCGGTCGGGGTAGTGTCCGTCGGGTTATTGTCCGTCGGGGAACTGTCCGTCGGGGTAGTGTCCGGGATTCACATTAGTCTTGGAGAGAAAATTTTCTTGGATTTATTTCAGGATGTCCTTAGTACTTCCAGAAAGGAAACTGGTAAACTGTTTAACCCTCATTAATGGAGGACAAAAAGAAGATACACTTCGAACCATTGACACTCTTTATCATCTAGCTCTGTAAGAAAATGTCACCGACCAAAATTATTTATTGTATTAACCTCTTTAGAACATAAAAATATAATGTATGCTTTCGAGATAACATTTTACAGTATTCATTCAAAGAAAACTTCGTTTATTTAGATGAAATTTCTGTCTTGAAATCAAACGCTCAGGAATCTATTTTGCGTTCCAAGAAAAAGCAAAGTGGACATGGTGACGTCACAACAACTTGGCGTAATTGTATCAATAAACAATCGAATATTTTCATGAATGTCGCCTGTTTGACAATTGGAGATATTTTTGTAAGTGTGAATTGTAATCTTATCCACTTTTACTTGGATCTTGAATGAATGTTAGATTTATGTTTATTGTATGTTTAGAATTTTGCCGATTTTATGAATGAAGCAACAGACAATGAAGAAACGTCACTTATCAGTTTGGGATGTAAAATTGTCCAAATTCGAAGGGAATCATTTTTCTTCTTAATCACAAACCGAAATCTTCACCACGCAAAGAAGATTGCAGAAACTTTAAAGTAAGCTGAGTTAAAGAAAATAATATCTTTTTTTGTATATACAAAGAATAAATGACAAAAATAACTATCAAAATATATTGAGGAAACTATACAGAAACGTATGCTAAACATTTAGGATGAAAAATGACCGGTCATTAAATCATTGACAGACAGCCTTCATCGGCCAATAAAGTTATATTTGGAGGGGTGGAAACCCTAAGGACGTTAAACTTTCTGTTACTTACTTACTTACTTGTTTACCGAAGGCGAAGGTAAGCAACTCTAAAAAAATCTTGTACGAGATTTTCTTTAAAAGATTTTTTGAATTTTTTCTTTGATTTTCTGATTTGATGATTTTTTGAGTTTTTAAACTTTAGGTATCCTGGAAATGAGGAGTTGGTCAAACGATATAAAGCGAGTCAAAGTTGGAAAAAATATCGTCAACAAATTGTTCATGATGTTGTTGACAAATATAAAAAAAGCAAACCCAACAATTGTAAGATCCTGCCAACAGGAAGCAAGAAAGAATCTTTGGAGGAAGAGCTACACTTCCTACCTTCTCTAAACGCACCCAGCTCATTGGTAGGAAGGAAATTGTCAGAGAATAACCTGCAACCAATATCGAATCACTTTACCAACCGAAGAACGTCATTGACAGTTTCTGTCCTAAAAAAGGCTTATCAAAACGATTAAATAAATAGAATGTGAAGATTCCCTTATATTTAATCACTTTATATACATGCAATATACAGTATCTTTTCAAATCTTTTTCGGTATTTTTCGGCCCTTATTATATGGTTATAACATAATGTTATCTAGGAAGGGTTGGATAGAATGATTCAGAATCTGTTTCTCGTTTTATATATTATTACAATGCTAAACACTACAAAACGAATCTTTAAAACGATTATCAATTCCTCCAATATCCGAAATGGAGTACACTTCCATCTTTTTGACGAAGTTTCGATAAGTTAACTTGATCGTTTCTATTATTCCATTCTGGATGAATAACAAATTCGTTCGGAACATATTTGGATGTCTTGTATGTTAAAGCACCGTGGTTTGTCATGCTGTCACCAAAAGAATCATGCATCTTGGGTAATATGACAGGAGGTGATGGTAAAAGATTTCGTCTATAAAATTAAGATATTCAAAAACTTAGAAATTCACTTTTCGATGCTGAAAGAGTTCAGTATTAAAAAATGAAAAATAATTTGATAATAAAAAAATTAGGGTCCAGAAACTCGATGTTTCTTTTGGAGAAGTAAGTTGTCAGATAGCTATACTTTTGGGAATAAAATCTGAACAACGGCAAACATACAGCATGGTTGTCAGATAGCTGCTTATACTTTAAACTTTATTTGGGAATAAAATCTGGACAACGGCAAACATACAGCATGGTTGTGATACTCTGCTATCCAAACCCAATCCCTATATTGAAGTTACTAGTTTGAAAAAGAACCACCAGTTCTTATTTCCGTGTAGACACTTGGTACCTTACCTTTCTCCTGATATGGCTGTCTCTGCTCCATTACAACCACTATCTATTTTCTTGGTTATCATGGATAAAATATTCATGGCCAGCTCTTTATCTAAAAATATACAATTATTATAATCTAAATCCTAATATAGACTAAAAGTCTAAGAGAAACGTTTACGACGACAAATATTTATGATATGAAGGTTGACGTAGTTTTCAATAATTTGAATACTTGGATACAAACATGCAAAAAACAAATCTAAGCCTCCAATCAACACGTAGAAATATAGAGAATATAATTCAATAATTTTGCGGAATTTAATGATAAAAATAAAAATACATTTCGCATGCTTTCCTGCAAATCAAAGAGAAAATACTATAATAATATAGATACTATAATAGGCTCTAAAGAAAAGAAACAAAATCATTTTTGGGAGAACAAAATATTTGAATTTACCTCCATGTGATGCGTTTGTAAACCATTGATTGATCTCTTGGAACTTGACATCTTCATTCTTAGCTAAAAAAAAGAGCAAAGTATATACATCAACACGATGGGGACTTCAACTCTCAACATTTCATAAAACTTAGAAAATTATTTTACCTGATTGACTGCTGGTGCTACTTCCTCTGCGTTCTGGTGACAACTTAAAATTTAAGAAAAATGATGCATTCTTAATAAAAAGCACAAAATAAAAAACAGAATTTCAAACATTTGTATGTTTTCCTATCACTCAATAGAGCCAAGACAAGTGTACTGTAACACATATTTCACAATGAATTGTAAATCAAACCTTTTCTTGGTATTCCTTCGAATATGCATTGCCTAAAGAAAAACATAGAGTTGTAGTTTTTTAGATTAAGTTTTGTATGAGATTGCTAAAGGGGGGGGGGGCTTCCGAGGGTTTGAAATACCGTTATACAGGTTTTTTTTCCTAAAATACCGCTATCCCTTTGATAAATAGTGGTTAATACCAGTACCGTTGAGAATTGAAAGTTAAATGATAAATTCGAGTAGACAGTGTGTAAAACATGCACTTTTGTTATCGAAAATCTTCCTTGCAACGAGTGATGTTTTTGGAGTTCGCTATATTGATAATTTTAAAATAAAACCCTAGTTTTATTGAAACACGAAAAACGCCATTGGCAATATTTCAAACAACTTACGACAATATTTTGTTTAAAATTAGACATTTTGCCTAGACTAACGGGCCAAGAATCATGTTGAGAATCATTGTTCAGCGACGAAGATTTTTTTTGCCTGATAGCCCTATAAAAGCTGCTTTTTCACTATAAAACCTTACTCCAACACCTAATTTAAACCTAAGAATAGAAAGGACTGTACCCTAGCAAAAACATTGTGCGGAGTCAATCCCTAATGGATCAAAATCTTTGGCACTGAGGAGTGTTCATAATATGTTCGAATGTTGTATTGTGTACCTTTCACCTCAATAAATTTTTCTAGCCCTTTTAAGTCAAAAAACTTTAAAATTAACTCTAACCTAATTTATAATCAGTGGCTACTCGAGTGTAAAGTATTTAACCAAAAGAAAACAATATTTAAGTAGTGGCTAACTGTCACCCACCAAGGTTGGGCGACGAAGAAAATATTTGGACTTTAAACCTCTTAAACAGCCCCAAAATGACACCAAAGGCTACATGAAATGTTGATAATAAAAACACATTTTAATGTCTCTGACAAAAGTTCTTTGTTCTGTTATCCCGTTAACTTTTTTACTTAATACCGAAATACCGTACATAAAATGAGCAAAATACTGATACCTGAATACCGTTATTCCGTTTAATTTTTTTGCAAATCCCGTCATACCATTCAAAATAAGGCCAAATCCTGTTGTACCGTTATATAAGAAGCCCCCCTATAAGAAATTTCAAAAATCAACTTACCAAGAAAACTTGCATTCAATGCTGGTGAAATGGGTGGAAATGCATTCGACTGCACAGATTGCAACGATATTCTGTTACCTGAACAAGCATGAAATTTTAAAGATCCTACTTTCGGGTGCCTAATAGAAGGGGGGGGGGAGGGGTCTTAATAGAAAGGGGTCAGAATATTTTTTGAAAATCAAACAACGAAAATTAATAAGCATACTGGTATTAAGAACCCAAGAGTACATAAACCATTAATTCTTTTTACAGACACTTCAATATTTAGCTAAGTAATTAGTAATTATGTTATGTATCAATCACACAACCATTCACCAAGTGTTGCTGAAAAAGTTATGCCCTTTCAGACATGACGATAGTGTACATGTTGATAATTTGTGACAGATAGAAATAAAAGAAGGAAAAAAAGTTACTTGTCAATTTTACAGACCGGAATTTGATTAAAACTATTTCTGGTCTGTAAAATACATGTTTTTTTGTAAGGATATGTTTTTTGTCATTATCTAACATTGGTCTAAGTTTCCAGTTCATCATAACATGAATAAATCACAAGTTATTGCAGATTTTGGTCTGTAAAATACCAAATAAACAGGTGGCCGAACTGAAAAGTTTTATTTAGACTTAATGTAGTAACATGAAACACTTGGCGATATGAAATGACATTTCACAGCATATGTTGCGTCTTCAGAACATATGCTGTGACCATATTACGTGACCTAAATAAGCCAATCAGCAGCGCGCACATTGGCAAATATAAAATTTGAGGGCGCTGAGAATTTGTACGATTGAAGGGTACCCTTTAATATTTAAACATTGAAATTTGGCACAGTGGTAGAATAGACCCGTATCTACAAAATATCAAAGTTACGCATCCTGAACATGAGTGGTTGCTAAGTTACGAGATTTCAAAAATTCACTTTTTAGCTGTTAAGAACACTTTTCTCAAACTTTGAAGGGTTATAACTCAACAACCGTTTGACTTATAAATGTCTAATTGCAGAGAAAGGTAGTCAAAGACAATATCTACTACCAAAACAAATTTAAATATCTGAATAATACCGGAAGTGCCAAAAACAACCCTTAAATATCCCCAAAATTGCATTTCTTTTTAAACCCGTAACTTAGCAACAACATATTTTCATGATGTCTCATTTTGATACATTTTGAAGATATTGTCTTTGACTACCCTTCTTTGCAATTAGACATTTATAAGTCAAACGGTTGTTGAGTTATAGCCCTTCAAAGTTTGAGAAAAGTGTTCTTAACAGCTAAAAAGCGCCCTCAAATTTTATATTTGCCAATTTGCGCGCCGCTGATTGGCTTATTTAGGTCACGTGATATGGTCACAGCATATGTTCTGAAGACGCAACATATGCTGTGAAATGTCATTTCATAATGCCCTATGTCATTTCATATCGCCAAGTGTTTTTAAATAATTTATTCTTATATTAAATAATTTATTTATTTGATCTATTATTGGTCAAAATTTCAAGTTCCTAGCACTTACTGTTAATCAGATATTGAAATTAGTATGCAGTATGCAGTATGCGTTTTATACCGCAGTACTTTTTCTGGGACAGACATATTTAATCATTACAATTTCGACTACTTCTGCTATTTTAAATTAAAATTACCAGGTGCGCTTGCATATATTTGTTTATACTTTTTATGATCATATTGGTGTTTTCTCAACTATGGGTAACTTAGGTTCACGAGCTTTCAAGTCTTTCTTACTTTATATTGATCTTGGAAGAAAGACACAGTTATCAACAATATTCCCAAAGGAGGTAAATTCATGAAAATCATATTTATTACCTGTTGCCCCTGTTCTTTCTCTAGAGCTGGTTAACCTTCCACTTGGCAAGTATGTCCCCTAGTAAGTTGAGAACAAGAAAACAATATAGCCAGAACTTTTTAGTTGAGTTCATAATAGTTTGAAATCTTACAGTCTTAGTATTTCCCAACCCTCTGACACCCTCTAGCTCTGTGTCCCTCTGTATGAAATTAATATCCGTTACTTCGTGCCAAATAAATTGATTAAAAGTAACCGATGATTTTATTTTTTATTTAGGAATTTAAATAAAAATGTCTATTTAAAAAACAAATTACCTTTCTTTCTGACGATGATGTATAGCTTCTTGCACGTTGCTTGGAAGAAGGAAATCTGCCATTTTGGATAGTTTTGTTTACAAACATTTCAGTAGCAGAGCCGCCATCTTTAGAAAACGTACAGGGGAAAACCCCCTTGCTCGTAATATCGTTCTTTAGTTTTCTTTCTCTTGCATCCAAAAATGCTGGAGTGACCACAAAGTTACTTGCAAGATCTTTCATTCTTCAGGTAAGCACATTGAGCTACAGCATTTTCGTCTGGGTATCTTATGTTTTTCTCAAGATTACCCAGAGGATCTTTGTTTACATGAGAACAAAAGGAGGAATCTTTTTAATTACTTATCTTCCATGGCAACGGTAAATCAGAAATAAAAAAAGTTCAATGTGATAAAAGGTGTCGCCGATAACTGTGCGAAATTTGTGGGTTGGAAAGATTGTTTTCAAAAGAAAATGTCTTCCAATGATATTCAATTATCAAGAGATGAATTTGGTCAACTTCCCTAGTATGTATATAGTGTTAATATAATTTTCTACACTGTAGATCTGTGGGGACATATCTGTCTGTCTGTGGGTTGATGAAAAAATGAATATTTGAATCTAATTATTATTTTTCTGTAGCTCAGGCTTGCTTGGTAAGGTCGCATTGACTTTGTTTGTGCTGAATCCAAATAAACAACTTATTGAGTTTTATTTTCTTATGGTTAAAGAAAAATCAAAAATCAATCTTTTTCTTACATTTTTGTACATATAGATAGATAAGATAGATAATTATTTATTTGCAATGAATTAACTATATATCTAATATATATAAATTGCAAAAATATGGCAGGAGACCGACCCCAATTAGTCAACGACTATTCGAAGGAGGGTGGCCACCTTTTTAAATATATATGAAATATATATTTATTTTTTTGTAAAAAAATAGGCAAAAATCTTCAACAAACGTGAAAAATTTGATGTTCTGTGTGAGGTCTCAAGTTAGATATTGGTCTAGGAAAAATTTAGAGGAAAGTGTTTGGAGTTTGTAAAGGGTTACCGTTGCTAGGTCAAGTTGCTTGTGATGTTGCTGCAATAAATTCCAGTGATTCTCACAGTTTGAATAGTGATGGAGTTTAATCCATATCTAGAGGTCTTGGCTTGAGTTTTGGAGAGGAGTCCAATGTTTACGTGATGGTGATGTGAGCTTCATTATAGTATGAGAGGCTGATAGATATCTCAGAGGGACACTTACCGTTTAGAATTTGGTGAGCCAAAGTTAGATTCAAGAGGTTTACGAGATCGGAAAATTTCAGAATTTTGAGTTTGGAAAAGATTGGAAAGGAAGTGCTCTAAAATTAATGAAGCTAATAAGACGGATGGCTTGCTTCTGGAGTTTGTCGATTCTACAAGAGTTTGGGTTCCGACTTTGGGCCCAGGCTTGACAGGCATAGCTTAGATGAGAGGAAAAGAGGTCATTATAGACCGAGAGAATAACATATTTTGGAACTAGATGTCTAAGTTTGCTGATGGCTCCATTTGTATTCCTGAGTTTATTTGCAACTGAGTTGATATGACAGTTCCAGGATAAATTAGATTCAAGGGTTACACCAAGGTACTTTACTGATTTACTTAGATCGAGATACTTACCATTTAACTTTAGTCTTACATTGTAGTCAAGGGTTTTTTTCTCATTATGGAAAAGGACAACTATAGTTTTAGCAACATTTAGGGAAATTAGATTTGAGCAGAGCCACTTGAATAAAAATTTGAGATCGATTTTGAGACGCTTTTCAATGCTTTTGAGTGACTGATTTGAATATAAATAAGGCTAGTGTCATCGGCAAAATGAGTGGTTTCACTGTTGAGGATAGCATTATGGAGATCATTTATATAAAGTATAAAAAGTAGAGGGCCCAGAACTGAGCCCTGTGGGACCCCATGTTTTATTTGGAGAATTCTTGATTTAGCACTCGAGAGGTATACATACTGTTTCCTGTTGGTTAGATATGATCTGAACCACTTATTTCCTAGACCCCTAATCCCATAAAGTTCAAGCTTCCTTAGTAATATATTGTGATCCACTGTATCAAAGGCTTTCTGTAGATCAATAAACACAGAATATACAGTCGATGCAGTACATGACCTCTTTAGATACATCCCCTCCACTTTTAAATTCGTTACGCCGGCCCATGGTAGAAAAGTAAAAAATACAGGCAGATTCTCAATAATGAGGTGCCTAAATACTTACATATACTGTAAACATGATTCTTCACAACAAAATGATCCTAGAATTTGACAAAAAAACCACAGTAACAACACAACTTCCAAAGAAACAACACAACTTCCAAAGAAAACTTATAAATAATTAATAAGTGCAAAACGTAAAAGTTTGAAAATTCAATTGCAATATAACTACTAGTCTATAAGATGGAAGGGGTTTATCTTTACTATCTCAGGAAATTATTGAGACCCCTGCTATCATGAGGTCAAAAGTCACAAATTCACAACCATTATCAGGAGGTGATACAGGAATTTTGTCAGTAATTAAAATATTTGTGGTTAAAGATCCCACCATGTATGGTTGGAGCCTAAAGACAGAGAAGTTTTGGATTTCCAGGCGTCTACATGCAGCATAACGTATCTAAATTAAAGTTTAAAAGTTGGAAATGTTTTTGAATCCACTTTTGAAAGATTTCACCCAATATTAGAATTAAAAATTTAAAAAGGTTAAACGAAAAAGTCATCGACTCAAGAAGAACGATATCTTTTCTTTTGACTAAATGACTAAAACTGAAGAACAAACTTAAATTTTTTTGGTTGGTTCTGTCTTTTAGCATGTACAGTACCAAGATTTTTCCGAATACTGTATTTGACACTAGCTTGAACATTAGGCACACTTGACTTACTAGCGTATCTAAAAATGTCACGAGACCTCTGAGGATGCTCAAACTATTTATCCCGGGCACCATTTTTGGTACTGGTGTAGTATCCAAAATGTTGGGTATTTTATGCAGATATATTGATATTGTGGTTTAGTCTATAAAATTTGATATATGATTTATAGTCTCGCTAATTGGTCACGTCACGAACCAGCTGCTTTAAAGAGGACAGACAAAGGAAAGACAGATCATTGGTCAAAAACAAAACACAAGACTGTCACATTATTTACAACTGGAACAGATGGAAAGACAAATTTCTACCCAGGGGAAAGACTTCCACATGAAGGCAAGCCAACACGTAAGTTGAATTTATGCTTTTTGACGATTACATTTAAAATGTTTTTATTTCTAAAATGTATAATAGGAATGACCAGGATGAGTTTTGATATAGAAAGTAAGATATGGAAGATGTAGTATATATGACCATGGTTCTCCTAGCACTTGGTTAATTTACATTAAGAAGGAGTTCTCGAATATTCTGCAAAGAGCTTAAAGGGATTACCTTATTACTATACAGTTGGTAGTCATTGGTAGATTGCTCACTTTTTTTTTACTGATGTCACTCATTCCTGTGTTTATAGATTATTTTAAGTGTAATGAAAAGATAATTTGAATTTGATTTTTTAGATGCGGCTACATTGATCAGTCCGCATCATCGTGTGGACGGCTGTTTGAAGCATATAGGAACCAGGTCGTTCACTGAAATGCTGTTAGAAGAGTTAAATGGCAAATTACCTGGTTCTACCCTTCAAAAAAGCGATCCATCCAAACAATTATTGAGAACTAATGCTAATATCAGAGCTAAAGAAAATTATGAATATTGGTACATAGAGCCTGAACCTATGAAACACAGTAAGTTTCTTGTCGATAAAATTTACGTGAATATGTTAGATAGATACTTTACCAAATTTGAGAAACAAATGAAATTACCAGTCAGTAATTATAGTCTCAAAGCAAATTCTTATATGTTGTATGTATGTTGTATGTGTAGTGTGCTGGAAATATCAAAGTATAGAAGTAAGGGCTTGTGTTAAGGGAGAGATAACTAAATAGCAGTATTCTAAATCATAATGGAATGTGGAAAACATCAGGGGATTTCGTTGAAAATTGTAGTGGCATATGAGATGATAATTTAGCTGAAGGGCAGGATAGGGAGAGAAGATGTTGGGTTAAATAGCGCATAGGAGCTTAACCCTATTTGAACGGGGGGCCATTTGGTCCATTTTGGTTTTGCAACAATTATCAAAATTATGTTTCACACATTTCTGTAAAGTTTCAAAAAAGAAATTCAACTACTAGATAGTTATGCTCAAAATGAGGACACTGGGTGAAAATCGTAAGGAATTTTGGTGCAAATGTCAAAAAATTGTTTT
>JAYRBV010026237.1:0-20948 GCA_036023255.1 Mitrocomella polydiademata
AGTAAATACAGTAGCGTACGATGTCTTCTTCTAATGAGAGTGAAGTTACATCAACTTCTTCAGAGTCAAATAGTTGTTTTATTAGCAACCATGAAACAAACAACGTTGACCTTTACTAAAAATAAACCTCAAATCAATACTTATTCAATGAAATAGACAAAGACAAAGACATCAATAAAATGATTTATCTCCTTTGTATTTTTTTTTTACAGAATGTTTTGTGTATCTTATGAGAAGGAAAGAGTGATGGTGAGTGATGTGAATCATGCCGAAAAACAACACAACACGGCTTACACACCGATAACATTTTGAACGCAAAAATCAAAGTTGGGAATATGTGACGTCATCAACGTTGATATTTTGAAAACTTTAAAACTCTATAACTTGGTGAAAACTTTATCAAATCCGCTGAAACTTTCGGAAACGTTTTAGATTTATAAAATGAATCGATAGTAGCAAAAAAATTAGGGGGTAGTTTTTCCCTCAATTCCCCTTTAAAATTTATGACAATCTGTCGCTATTAATGTTGGCCAGAGGGTAATTTATTAATTTTGTCACTCTTTATCTTATAGCAAGAATTGCGAATTTCACGAACCCCAAACTACTTTAATCGGAGAAACTTTCGCGAGAGAAAATTTTTTGGATAAACTTTCGCGAATTGAGGAATGCATGCAAAAAAATTCGCGAGATAAACTTTCGCGAATCGCGATTTTGAAATTTATTTTTGGTGTAATTATGGGCAGAAACCTTTAATTTCACCGGAAAAACTTTCGCGATTCGGCGATGTAGAATATATTATTCTATATAGTAATTCCATGGTTTTGTGGGATCTGCAGCTTTTGAAATTCATGTCAGCATTCTGCTATTGCCAAAGTGTAAATGTGAAAATCCACAGTTTACGTCGGCACTTTTTTGCCGACGTCAGTGTGTTAAAGCTGTTCTGAAGAATTTTCTTTAAACAGTTGTTTTAAAAGAGTTTTCTCTCATTTTATAATTATGTCGTAATTTACATTTATAGACAAGTAGCAATAATCAGAAAAAGTTAGACTACAAAAAACATTTGGCTGAGGTAAATTGTCCTTTTGCCATCGTAAAGCTGGTATTGCCTTGTTTACGTCGGTATTTTTTTCTCCGACGTAAAATAAATTGAATTTCAAAGGCTGGATCTGTAAGATTAATAAGTTTAATTTCTAAAATTTACAAATTTGTAAACTTTAGAAATGAAGAGACCAATTAATCCAAAATATCTCGAAATGATTGGGATTATATGATTAATTAAATGGGCTTTTCCAGAGAATATCCCTACATAGGGGGTGTACAATGTCAAAATTTTAGGTTTTGATCCCATGGACATTTACCTTTTACCCCCTCGAATTTATCAATTTTCGCCCCACGGACAAGCACATCTTTAGCCCCCGGATAAGAGTTGTTTTACCCCCGGGCATTCTTGAAAATCCCCCTGGACATCCTTGAAAACCCTCTGGACATCCCTGAAAACCCCCATGACATGGTACCTGACAATCTCTACCTAATTTTCCTGACCCCCTGGACATTGTTATCTAGACCCATGGACAGTTTGAGGGTTTTTTTCGACCCCACAAGTTAATATCAGAACCCCCTGGACAACACAAAATTCTGCTTTTTATCCCCGGACAAGATACTATTACCGCCTGGATTTACCTTATAAGGTAACTCAACTCCCAGATAGTATATTTACCCCCTGGACAAACTCTAATCAAATCCATAATGTACTTTTATCCCCTGGACAAGGCATTTGACTCCCTGGACAATTGAAATGTAACCCCCAGACAACAAAACTTACCCCCTGGACAAAAAAAGTCGTCCACCCCCTGTACAGACAAAATCTGGAAAAAACCAATCTTGATATTTTTTTTCAGGAATGGAAATGACATGAATTAGAAATATGAATGGAAATTATAACTGTAATCTATCATGACAGATTGAATCTTTAATCACCAGAGGTGCATTATTACGCGAATTTGATTGGTTAAGACGTTACTTTTAGAGTGCAATTAATCGTTAACTGCACTCCTGATTACACAAAATGCACTCTTCTAGCCCCTAAATGTAAAACGCAGACTTGTTTTGTTTGTTTTTTGCAAATTTTTTCTAGTTTTTTTCTACTTTATTCGCAATGCAATGGTTTCGGGTCTTTCTAACTGTATTCGCAATTCGCAATGCAATGATTTAATGAGACGTCAAAAAGAATAGTGCAATTTATTCTGCGAAAAAAGTATATCAAACAATAAAAGGTATCATTCGATTAAGGGCCTTTGTTTTAATGATGATTACCCAGTAATCGCATGCCTTGTCTTTCAATTAACGATTAATCACTCATAACAAGGAGAAAAAATCGTAATTTGCCCGAGTCCGAAGGACGAGTGTAAATTACAATATTTTCTCCTTGTTACTGGTGATCTCCTTGTTACAATATTTTCTCCTTGTTACTGGTGATCTCCTTGTAACAATATTTTCTCCTTGTTACTGGTGATTAATCGTTAATTGCACTCCGAAACATACGATTACTAGTAAGAATAACTCCTTGGAACATTTTGCAAGAATACACTTCGAATTAACTTTCTTGCTCAAATGTTTCTTTTGTTGATAAAATCCATAGTTGATTGTCAGTCATGTCTCGTGTTGGTATAGGTTCTATAATACAAAATTTAATTTTTGTTTCACCCACCTATTTTGGTGATATTGGTGACATGGAACTCTGTTTTTTTTCAGTATTTTCGAAATGTCACAAATAGTTGTCAATGATCTGCGTATTTCTAATTTGTAATTTTTTGTTAACATTTCACATCTCAATTGATAAGAAAGTTTTTGTAATAACTCAATTTTTGGATTGATTTCGGTTTTCAGTTCGAAATTACGAAATCTCCAAAAAATCAGATTCAAATATATAACCAAGAATAAAGAGAACATATTTATTAAAGAAGTTTAGGATAAGTCAATTATGAAATAGAAAGAAGTTCAATCATAGAAACTTCTATAAGCAGTTTATTAACCAAAGGACCAAAAAGACTTTTTCTTAAGCTTGAGATTTTCAGAAAATCTCTTCTTTTTGTGCAAAAAGTACAATACATAAATTATTGGGTGCTTTCTTTTTTCAATTAATTCATAACCTGTTGTGTCATCATTTCTTGATTCTGAAATTTCTATTAAGCTTTTGTAAATAATACTGAACGCATGTATTTACTTGCCAAAGAAAAATCTACTCTGGGGTTATAAGAGCTAGACCTTGACCTCGCATCATTTTAAGTTCAGATGTGCTTTTTTAGTCAGCATGGCAACACTCATTACAACTAATTAGATCTGTAATTAGATCTTCCATTAAGCTATTAATGAAGTCACCAATATTTTTGTCTATGTTTATGCGACATAGCAACCACATAACAAATAGATGAATTCTCAATCAAAGCTACGTTATGGGAAGTTTGACAATTGCATAGCCATTTAAAGATATCTATTTTGTTAGATTGGTGGTCTTCACTTATATCTATCTTACTTTATTGAATCTGTTTTTGTTTTTTTTATATAGTAAAATGAAATTCTAGTGAAATAAATTAGTTTCATTTTCCTCTCTAGACTAAAGGAAAGACACAAATGACATTATGCCAGTAAGATGACAATAGATAACACTAATACAATTAATGGGACTTCTACAACACTTCGTGGAGTGTCGGAGGATTTTAGTAACTCAACTGAGGATAGAGAAATTATTATTGATGATGATACAGTGAGGGATAATAGTTCTCAAAGTGTCAAACCGTCTCCTCTTCACTTGTACGCTCTTAATGGCAGCAAAAGACAACTCCAAGACTGTATCTCGACAGGGAAATATGACATTAATGGGATCGATAACATGGGGAGAACTCCTCTTATATACAGTGTTCTTGTGGAACAAATAGAGTGTGTCACTTTATTATTAAAATCTGGAGCTGATATAGATAAACCAGATTCTGATGGTCGTACTGCACTCCATTGGGCTGCTTACCAAGGCAATCATAAACTAGTCAAATTGATTATTTCAAAGTGCAAGAACAAGACCAGTTGTGACAAGGAGGGGCGAACACCTTTACATCTGTCCATCAGTCATGATAACATTAAAGTAATGCAAATCATACTCAGGTACTTGGACGATCAAGGAGTGGATACTGCGGACTTCAAGGAAATGACAGCTCTATGTTGGAGTGTCTTTTACGAAAGAATCGAACACACAAGATTACTCCTACGCCATGGAGCATCTAAACATGTTTTAGACAATGAAGGTCGCAGCATTCTACACTGGACAAGCCAAAATAAAACTCCGACACTTATAAAAATGCTTATTGCAGAGGGTGTCACTGAAACAAACTTTCAAGACAAAGAGGGTCGTACACTTCTACATATGGCTGTTGGTCATGGAAATTACAGTATCGTTCAGTATCTTCTAACAATCCCTGACATCGCTGTAAATCAACAGGACAGTATTAATAGAACTCCCCTTCATTGGGCTGCAGTCCTCGGACAAACAGCCATTGTCGAACTCCTTTTAAGCAATGATGCAGACTATTCGTTACCAGATAACAATGGTGTTCGTGCATTGCACTACGCTGCTCAGAACAATAATAAGGATGTTGTAGCTGCTATGTTGAGGACAGGAAAAGTCAGTGACGAGCCTGATAAAGAAAAACGGACTGCGTTGATGTGGGCTTCAGTTAAAGGAAACGTTGACGTGCTAAAGATTCTTCTGGAAAACTGTTGTGGGGATATTAATGCAGTGAATCAAAACCAAGAAACTGCTTTGCACATGGGATGCCAAGCCGGGCACCTGGAATGTGTAAAACTACTTATCCATTATAAAGCTGATATAAATATGATGGATAAACAAAATCACATCCCTCTGTTTTATGCATGTTTATCAGGTCATGCTGAGATTGTGTCACTTGTATTAAGTCACAAGGACCAGAAGAATTTATACCAACGAGATCTTGAAGGACGAACTCCGCTTCATTATTCAGCAATGGTAGACAGGAGAGATATCATCAAGATTCTGATTCAGCATGGTTTGGACCCAAATGCAAAGGACAATGCTGGATCACCACCCCTACATATAGCAGCATATGGTGGATTCGTCCATTGTATGAATGTTCTCCTTGAAAATAAAGCGCAAGTGAACATGCAGGATGCAGGTGGTTGCACAGCTTTACACATGGCCTGTCGCTCTGGCATACTCGATGCTGTAAAACTTCTCGTCTCCAGGTATAATGCGAATGTAAACATTTATGAAAATAGCGAAAACAATTTAACTTGTTTGAATTATGCCATACTGGAAGATCATCAAGATGTCGCATTCTTCTTGATTGAGAATGGAGCTTATACTACTGCTGCGCTGCAGGATCTAGCTGCCAAAATACAAGCTACGTGGCGGGGGTACAGGTTCCGAAAAGAATTCAAACCAAAACTCGATCTATTAGTTCAGCATGAACGTCAACGAAGAAAGATATCTAACGTAACAAGTCCACCAGCTGTGAATCGTACACCGACAACATGGTCCGATGCTCAAGGGAGTCAAAACTTGACAGCTCAGTTTACTTCAATCAGTGGTAATCCCAAACATATTCCGCCTCTTCCACCAGTATCACCAACGCATCAACTTGTATCGCATCATACTCCTCGCGCTGCATCGCACATTGGAATTCCCACCTCACGACCAAGAACGAGATCTACAACCAGTCTTCTTTCTGGTATCAGTATAATATCATCCTCGAAATCATCATCGCACCTGTCGCCGGACAAAGCAAAGTTGGGAGGGGACTCAAGACAAGGACCAAAGTTTTACGATGCTACTAATACCAATCCGTTCTCACTTAACAGAGTTGCTCGAGTCAAAAGTCCGGTCCCTGATGGAAGGAAAAATGTCGCCCCACGAGCAAAAAGTTCAACCGGGGTTGTTGCCCCTTACAAGCGTGATGCCCCTACAAAACACTTACGAACCAACTCGACAGGGAATTTCAATCCAGGTAATTTCAACTTTTCATCTAAGAGTAGTACCAGCTCAAGCGATTATTTTTCTGCTCGAACAGACAGCACCGTGACATCAGTAAGTCAAACGAACAATAAAAAGACACTGGGGGATTTATCATACAGTAGGCACGGGAAGATCAAAACACCATCAACTCCGGCATCATCAGAAAGTGCTTATTTCAGAGCACAGAGTAACCACAGACCTTTACCGCAAATATCTCTTCCTAACGATGATGCTTCCGACACAACATCTGCTTTTAGTACGGAGAGATCGACCGTAGTTTCATCGAATGGTCATGTCCCAAAACCACCTACTCAGCCTCGAAAACAACAAAACGAACACAGCAAATATACTGTAGCCCCTCTTCACAGAGAGGAAAGTAATAACAAACCATGGAACATTTATCGCAGGGACCAGAAACGTATCAACATCATCCGCTTAAAGACTGATGCAGCAGTTAAGATACAATCTGCTTATCGGAACTATAAAGTAAGAAAAACGCAATCATCGAATACTAACATGGACATTGATTTACTTGGTAGTTTTCACGTAAGTGCAGAGAGATTTTATGAATCTGAAAAATGTTTCTTAGCGCATGAAGAACTCAGTACAACCGGTGAAAGTATGGATGATCATTACATGGACTCTGAGACGGACAGTTTGGAGACAGGTCTGAGTAATGATGAAAAGTATCAAATCCCAAATGAGGAGACACTGCAGGAGATAGCTGCACTAGTCATACAGGCTACTTGGCGACAATATGTGAAAACGAAATTGATACGGGAAGCGAAACGTAACCAAAACAATTCTAGGAGTAGCAGAAATCACGATGATGAAACCAACGAAATCAACAAAATGAACTATGCCTATGAGATTAAAAAACCAAAGAAATCACCACCAGAAAATAATATCGAAGCAACAACAAGTATCAAAACTGATCTACACGAGAATGCTGACCAAACTACGAATTCACGTCCCAAAAGCAGGAAAAAATCTACTCAAGGGAAACCCAAATTGATGCCTTCTCAATCATTCCCACTCATGCAGAACATTTACAGCGAGAGTGTCAGGGTGAAGCGGACAAAGCGATTCTCCATTAAGAAAAGACTCTTGCACCGTACGCATACTGTCGACCAATCTACACCACTCAATTATAATGGGAATCTAGATAACTTGAGTAAGAAGGAAATGAAAGCACTAAACGCTGGAAGACCCAAATTATTTTTAGTAGGAAATGGAAAAATATTTGATGAGGCTGAGAATTAGGTTTTTATGGAACTAGCACATTCCTACCGTAATCATTCGATTCGTAGTTCCTCCTGTTGTTTTTTTTTAATTCAGGATTCTATAAAACTTCGATCGGGGCCCATTTCCTATGAAATAATTCGATGTGAAAGGAGTCTTAATCAACTATCCATTAATTTCTCACTTGCATGTTTCTATCTCAATAAATTGTGCAGCACCCATGATTTTTTCAGATACCTTTTTTTACCGTATCTCCCATGATTTTTATTGTACAACTAGATTGAGAATCTCCCATGATTTTTATTGTACAACTAGATTGAGAATCTCTTTAAAACTATGTTAATGGAACTAGTTTAAAATTCGAAGACCTGTGAAAAAGAATTCATACCACTACTTCATTTTATCATTCTTTCAAGCGAAACATTTTAGGCCCTCAAATCGCTATGTTCTTCTCAAAAGAGTTTTTTTCTATAAAGAGAAAGTGTTCATGTTATTTAGGTAACTATTTCTTTCTCTCATCATTTAATTTTAATACATAATTCTACTTGTACATATGAATTGCATTTTTTAATTTAGAATTTTTTATACAATTTTTTTTTGATTTTTTACATTTAGTTATAAAATGTTTTTCGTTTATTTATACTAATTATTTGATTGTTTGTTTGTCTCTTACATTTCAAATTTTCTCCTTTTTTATCACTAAATCAAAGTCCTGCAAAAATTAACTGGGAAAGTTAACGAAAAAATTAAGAATGTCTCTTAAAAAATGTTCCCCCAACAAAAGATTAACAAAATAATTATTTTGTTAGGGGATCATCATTTTACAGGCAATCTGCATAACGCCAAGAATACTATAGAAAAACAACACTATACCAATAACATGTTATAACCCTTTTGAATTACGATAAAGAAAAACGACTCATGAATAGTTTCTTGATAATTTTGATGAAAAACTTTTGAAGAACATTAGAGGGATATTCTACAGAAAACCTTTTTTGAAGCAAGTAGACCTTTTTCATCATTAAGTTCAACCTTACGCTAGCTAGTAAATGAAAGCTAATGAAAGATGGGAAATACATGATTAATATACATGACTTGTTGTGTACATACTTTTATTTTGATATTGTTTGTACGGAAAACAGTAAAATTTTATATATTTTTTTATATAAATTGTATATAGATTGAATTTATGTATAGTTTTTCTACGTTATTGACGTTCTATTTACGTGCATGGTTTTGTTTGTTTGTTGATTTGTCTTAAAGTTCATTCTTACCAGGAAAAAGCCATTGATATTTTATTTTTTCATTACCTCCCCCGTACTCACCATAATTGTAATTTTTGGCAAAGTCTATTAATAAACAAATTAAAAAGAAACTTTTAACTTGAAAAGCCGTTAACTCATTCATCTAACAGATAATCATTATTTCCCTTCGAAGTTATTTAAAATGTTTATTAACTCACATTGTTAACCGATGAACCAGTCTGACGTCAGCGTGACCTTTTTCAAGGATTCAAAAAATTTATTTGCTTCAATCCTGACGTCTGTATTAATCAGATAAAGTTTTGATGATAATTATATGACAGATTACAGTTAGCTGAAGTATGCTGTGTATAAAAGCGGGAATTTTAGCGTAATAGGGGAATTACAAACAATAGAATCTGAAATACCCCCGGGGGGGGGGGGGACTCATATGATTTTGCCTACAGGACGTGCGGGCTCCTAAGGGTCTGTTTTTCAGAGTAGGGAATATGCACTGTAAGGGACGGGTAATACCAAAATGCACTGTAAGGGTCGAAAATTGTTGTTCGGAAAATTGACATACACTGTATTTTTTTGGTTGTGTGAAGAATCTAAATTGATTGTAGTATCAAAATTTGGAGTGAGTTTTAGCCAATCTAGAGGGCCGAAATTAAAAAAAAAAATTACTCGTCGGCCCCAATCATGGGGCCGAATTTATTTTTTTCAAATTTATTTTTACCTAATTCTATTTTATTCTTTTCAGAAAATATTGTTTGTTAGATTCATATAGTTAACACGGAGGGATATTTGTTAGATTCATATAGTTAACACGGAGGGATATTTGGGATTAATCTTTTCATTTCTAAAGTTTACAAATGTCACTTTAGAAATTAAACTCTGAATCATTTTTTAGTGAATAAATACGAGAAATAACAATTATGGAATAACAAAGAGAAAGACCTGGTTGGCTAACCACACAATACCATGTTGATATCAAGCACCAAAATCCGTGTTCTTATACCAATCCATAGACTGGTAGTTGAAAATGGGAAAAGCTACACTGTAGGTGATTATTTTATCTCACCTTTTCATTTTCATCTTCGCTGATTCATTGTGAAAACTGTCAAGTTATCTTCCGCAGAGTGGCCCAGAAAAAGCTTTTGTTGTGTGGATAATAGGCAATGCTGCCTTCCATTAGGAATGGATTCTATTGTTAATAAAACATATTGCAATTGAAAACTGAAATTGTTAATGTCTGATTGTTTTATTGCGTTGGGTTATAATGGTCCACTCTGTATGATTGTTTTATTGGGTTGGGTTATAGGTTTTTTGTGTTGAAGTTGTATGCGACGGTAAAGTGACGAATGTTGATCGGAGATACAGTGAATTCTATGAACTACACAAAAAGGTAACATTTTAATTCATAAAAATGTTTGTATGAAAAAGGAGAGAGTTTACAATCAATCAAGTTATTATTTCCGTTAAAAAGTTCTGACTTTCGTGGAAGTTTTTTTTTTCAGAGGAGTAACTAGTTGAATAGTCAACAAGTTGAAAAGTCAACAAGTGTTTTCTTTAAAGATGTTTATCATTTTCCAATATAAAGAGATACTATATATTATTCTTTAGTTTTCAAAGGTCATTGACGCTAAAATTGCATTCCCTCCAAAACGTGTTTTGAATAATAAAGACGGCAAACATTTGGAAGCTCGAAGGAAAGGACTTGAATTGTATTTACAGGTATACGCATGGATATATGCCCTACCCATAGATAAGTTATTCAATTTCTAACTATCAATCACTAAAAGTTCTGGTTTCACTTTAAGCACCTTTCGTCCCGACGTAATTTGGACGTATTTGAATAACTCCACTGCCTCGCTAATTGAAAGTTTCTGCAAACGTAATAGACCTTTCTCTGAAAAATCATTTATATGTACATTCCTATTATCAATCTATGAAGATGATATGCACGTGCGCATATATTTCTTGAAACCGCAGATAAAATACATACATGATACATGATAAAACATTATTTCATTATTAAAATTAAAAATTTAGTTTAAATATGAGAATAATTTCTATGCCCTCATTGATGAAGGGAAACAAAAAAACGCCACTTTATCACAACCATTTACTCAGAGCTTATGAGAGTCATTGTCATATCTTTGATCATTGCAGACGTTGCTGTACACATTTCAAGACGATATTCCTGACAGGTTACTCGAGTTTTTATCTATCCCAAATTATTACGACGAACCAATTGAATACAACAACAGGTATTGTAGCTGTTTGTTGTTTTTCTTTAGTCCGTTTCTTATTTTACCGTTATGATTAACCGGGTAGCCACTATAGTCCTGGAAAACAGTCCTAGGAAACATTCGAGAACACTCCTGAAAACGAGGCCTTGAACCTTCTGTGGGAGCTATGTAAACTTTTCGGTTTTATATATCTCAGCTCAGTTTGCAGAAATCTAGACGCATTACACAGGATCAAGCTATACAGGTTTTGTTTTAGAGCAGCATTGAAAATACCAGCCTTGTTTTTGAGCTTTATAAATTGATTTTTTCTAATAGAATGTCCAAAAAGTCCTTTAAAGGTTCTGGAATTTTCTCTATAAAACAGAACATAAATGAAAATAATCATTTTTACTTTTTGTTAGAAACGATAACGCAGATGGTTCAATTGATGACGACAATATGTAAGTTATTGATACATACTGTTTTTAAGGTCCATGAGTAAGTTCTTTACACGTTTTTTTAAACACTTCTTGTATGAGAACAGTTCCCAGGGAAATGATAGTAGTTAGAAATGTTCGCATAATACCAAGCTTGTAGCAGAAAGTCTTTTCTTGAAATAAGATAGTACTGTAACTTTTCATAAGTTTAATAGTTGTTTGAGAGATGCATTTCGAATGAAAAAGTAGAATTTTGAGTGTCTAGTTATAATTTTTGTGTTTGCTCTATTTGTTCAAAATGCCTTTTGGTTATGACCACAGTAAATTGATTAATTACACCATCCCATTTGACAGGGTTTACACGTCCACGATGAATACACAACATAATATGATTTGTTTTCGTAAAGATGCCTACTTGGTACCCACACTACAAGGTATACTTCTTTCTTTTAACGATTGCCACGCCTCCTCAAAACTCCTTAGCAAAAAAGTAGCAATTTTTGGAATTTCCTAAAATTTCTTTATTCAAAAATCTTTAGTGTAAAATTTATTTCCGAATCTGTTTTTATAGCGATAAGTCAGAAAATAAAACTTCAAAAAAGGTCAAAAATTCGCCTCAAAATATTCTAATTAGACTCCAAAAAGAGTGCCAATCTTAATTTATTTTACTTGAAAGTAATTTGATGGTCACAGCATGGGTGAATAATAGCGTTGATCAAGAACGCTATTTCTTTCTATTTTAGAGTTGGATGAAGCTTCAGTATTACCGGATATCGTGATGCGTGGATGTCTTGATGGTATTTACAACTGAACATAATTATTTAATTGCACATAGATGGGTATCATATTTTCTCCAATTAACATTCATTTGAATTTTAATGCATGCTAAATACAGATGATGCTCTGGTGCACGTAGTAGATGTTGGTCAATGGCAGAAAAGATAGTGTCGAAATGAAAAACAAAGCATAATAATAAAGAATTTCGTAAAGAACCGCATTAAAATATTTTTTATAACAATAATTTGATTTGATTAAATTATTAATTTTCATGTTTTGTAAATTCAAACTTTTTGTTATTTTTTTTATTTTTTTTGCACGAATCAAATTTTTAAAGGAAAGTAGATTTATAATTTTAATGTATGTAATTGTTGGTAAGAATTTTTCCACTTCTCATTCAATCTTCGATTTTTCGGAGTAGACTTTCACATGATTTGGGGTCAAGAAACTGAATTTAGTTTTTAGCATTATTAGTTGTGTATTTTCTCCACAGCTGTGACACGATGACGTCATCAATTTATGCTGACTCTCCTTCAACTGATTGTTTTTGGAGTTTTTAAAAGATGAGGCGGGAAAGATTTACTTGTTAACTCAGATCAGCTTTTTTAAGTCAACATGATGTTGCCATGTTGTCACCAATCAGTCAAAATTATGTATAATAAAAACATTTACATTTTGTTTCTTGGATCTTGCAATCAAAAAACATGAAAAATAATCACTTTTTGCTTGATTATTTATTTTTGAAACCATCATTTTCAATAAGTTTCGACCAGTTTTTCCTTCTCCAATTTTTAATTGTTTGTGAACCTTATTGAATCCATGAAACAAGGGAGACTATAGTACAACGTTCAGACTTTACTATTTCTTTAGACTAATAAATACAATGTTCATAACTTGGTAAGAAAAGAAATATTGAACGGAACTCACAGAATAATGGCCGCACATATGGATCGTATAAAACTTCTGGTGGTCGGTGATTGTGGCGTGGGGAAGTCATCATTTGTTCACGGTGTGGTCAACCAGTCGCCGCTTCAAAATCCCTCCTCCACAATTGGTTGTAATGTGGAAGTGATGGCGTATTCTCACCAAGGGGGAGGAGGTTTGAGTGGTGGGCGGGATCGCGAAGTGTTTTTAGAGTTTTGGGATGTCGGTGGTTCATCAGGCCATCGGAACAGTAGAAGTATTTTCTACAACAATGTTGACGGGTTGATCGTAGTACACGACTTGTCCAATCGCAAGTCATTTTTGAATCTACAGAAATGGGTTCGCGAAGTGTTAAATTCTGGTCGTCAAGAATTGACGGGAATAACTGTCGGTGGTGGTGGTGTTGAACGTCGTTTCCATGGTGACACCGACGATTACGAGGAGAATAATGGTTCGTCGCCGGATATCGGAAAATCAGTTGGCTGTGTACCTGTTCTAGTCGTTGGCACCAAAGAAGATCAATGCAGCAGCACGGATCAGACAGCCAAGAGAAGTGCTCGTCATATCGGTCTCACGGAAGAAAGTGAAGTGGTATACTGCGCCATGAATTGCCTACAAGAAGGACAACTTTCTGCCAACAGTAACAAGTGGCAAGAACTCCATTCCTTCTTTTATAAAGTCATTGAAAACAGATTCAATCCCAATGGGAATAGGCGGAAAATATCGCAGGAAAATACCACTGAATATTGGAGAGGGCGAAAGAAAATATTTTAATAATACAATAGAACGCGTTAAGAGTTAAATTATAGAATTAATTTTATAGGAATTATTTATTTACTTGGTAGTGAGTATAGAAACCTTTTTTTCTTCTGAATTTTTTTTTAGTGTATTCATAGAAAAATATCAGTTTCTAAATATAGTACGATAATCAAATTATTGACAGATACGTTTTTTCCAAGGATTTTCTATTATTATTATTATTATTATTATTATTATTGACGAATGATTTCTCAGGATACTTCAGTACTAAGTGGACGCTTAACAATGATGGTCCTTTCTACGTTGAGAAACACCTCCAACGAAACCTATAGAGATTAGCATTAAGAGGTTGTCTTCGTCACTGTGATCACTATCCACCAGCATGTTGCGAGCCTAGCACACATCTCCTAGGGATCTTGCAGTGAAAATGTCGTTTATTCTGGAAAATTGATCTTTTTTTATACGTTATATCTATGATTTTTTTCTGGGGCACCCTCTAGGCTCTATATAGGTTATAATATCTAAATGGGATTTGAACTATCCATATAGTTACTTAGTAATATATAGTAAATGTTTTGTGCTATATCCTTACTTAATGTTTCAATGAGTACTTTCTTGTTTTTCAGGTAGTACATTTTAACAATGTAGCTTTATCAGTTTTCTTGTTCTTTAAATATACCTACCTACTAAAAATGAGCGAAGAAATAAAAGAAGACAACGATGCTACTTCGCCTCTCAGCGTTGCACAAAAGGTGCGCATGGCACGTAATCGACAACGAGCTCTTTTGCTTCGTTCGTCCAGGTTAACATCTCATCCGTACGCGTCCTCCACTGACCAGGTTGACGTAGGCGGGACGACAGTACATGTTGGCGGGACACGTGTGATTGATAGCGGAGGTGGATTCTTCATTGAAGATGAAGAACAAGAAGAACCATTGCGTGCTGTTGATTTGCCACAGCAACAAGGTATGGAAACAATATTTCTATTCTTTGCTCACTCTCTTTTCTACAGCGTGATTATTTACAATCAGTTACTCTATATCGTATACCTTAAAGAAAGAAATTTTCTTCATCTTATAAGTCTTTGTTGTATCTTTAAAAAGCATCATCTAGATACAAATACCATCATTCAATAATCAAATTCCCCTAAAAATCCAAGAATTTTGCGATTCGCGAAAATTAACCAAATTTCCCATCCGTTAAACTAAATTCCCGCGAAAATTAACTAAATTTCCCATCCGCGAAATTAAATTCCGCGAAAATTTCTTCCTTTAAGGTACATCTTGTATACCTGTACATGATCGATTAGCACCGCATTTTGAGTTTAATGAGAAATTTATAGTCAAGAGAATATCTTACATTAAAACCTTAGAGTAAATCACTACCGTCTGTTATAGTCTGGAGGCCAGAGGTCAGGTTTTGAACTTTTAGGATGAAGAAAGACAAATTGTTTTAATACTACACATATCAACATTTTAAAGTGATTCATCTTACACAGGGTTCACAGTGGTAAAAATGCTAATAGGAATGTGAGAAGACCTGAGAAGTTCAGTGTTGGAATTTGAAGTCTTTTTCCTTTTTTTTACGAGAAGAATAAACTACGGTGGCCGAGAAGTGCAAAAATACGTAGATTTGCAAAAGTACGCAAAAAAAAATCTTATATGCGGAAACAAAATGGTACCATATACATCATAAGTTTTGGCTCCTTCTTCATTTATGCTTCATAGATCTTGTGGAGATATACTCCTATAGAGGTAATGTTACTATATATTACTACTACTATCCATCCTTGCCGTCCTTTACCGTCCTTGCCATCCTTACTAGCCTTACTATCCTTGTCATCCTTACCATCCTTACCATCCTTTTCATCCTTTTCATCCTTGCTTGACGGTAGTCCAACGATACATGATTATTCAATATATAATTAGTTTTCGCATACATTAGCCAAAAAAAATAGCTAATGTATGCGATTCTCGTCAAACGATACCAGGGTACTGTTTCCGCGATTGTCAGAATTATCAAAAAAGCAAAACGGTACCCTGGGATCAAGCTTGTCCTTGCTATTCATTTCGTGAACTTAAAAAATCAATGACAAAGATGACAAGGATGGTAAGGATAACAAGGATGGCAAGGAGGCAAGGATGGTAAGGATGGCAAGGAGGCAAGGATGGTAAGGATGGCAAAGAATGTAAGGATGGAAACTTATAGATAGAAATATTATCTCCCTAAGAGCCGGAGTAGTTATCTTCTTTTTTTTTGCGTACTTTTGCAAATCTATGTATTTTTTGCACTTCTCGGCCTCCGTAATAAACCGAAAAGATTGGCGATTTAATTTTTGCTATCACTTTCGAAAACGGTTTCATAAAAAAGAGATTACAGCTAGAGAGTTTTTAATTTCAACGCTGAAAGCAGTAATTTGTTAGGACTTTTCGTTTAGGTCCTATACTTGACGGTAGTGAGGATTTATGTGAAGAGTGTTTGAAGAAATTTTCAGATTCGAATCTTGCCAAACATTTTGATGTTAACATTTGTGATAATTGCAGGTATTTCATACTTCTTATATATTGACTTGCACTATTGGTTAACTTAATCCCATCTCATTCAAGCCCTGTTGTAGTGTGCAGGACAGGGGGGGGGGTCAAGGTTCCACCCAGACTCCACCTTAAATCGTATTCCCCACCTGAAATCGTAATCTTTCTAAACCCCACCTTAAGTTTTGGATCCAAAACGGCTCGTGCACACTATGACCCTATTATGCATTTCTTTCTTCCGTTTCTTTTCGTTTAGGGATAATGAAAAATACAAGCTTGTTACAAAAACTGAGGCCAAACAGGTTTGTTGTTACTCGTTCACTCTCCGATATGATCGACCATGTTTGCAGGCTTAACTTTGAATCCAATAACCATGGCCTTACAGAACTTTTATTTGGTGCGATTTTTTATAAAAGTTTCAAAGCTCTAACGTGAAACCAGCTTACCTTTTCACTCAGTAACCAACTCTTTTGTGAACCACCCTGTCTAAAAAGGGTTATAAGACCTCTGAGGATTGTTTGTAATATACATAGTATTCACTAAGTATTCCTTTCTCTTCCAGAAATATTGTTTAAAGGATTGTGACTTTGATTTACGTGAACCTGTTTTAAAGTTTATTGTACGCAAGAATCCACACAATGAACGATGGGGTGATATGAAACTATACCTCCTATTCCAAGTCAGTACTCATATTTTATAACAAATCTTTCTCCTTCAATTCTCTAATAAAGACATTCCTCGATTTTAACGGAATTATTTTCAGCTCTTATTTTGCAAAGCACTTGATTTCTTTTACCTTCAAACAGCCTATTTGATAAATGGCATAATTCCATACGGCAACATTCTTAGAAAAAAAAAACATATCTTTATAAAAATATGACATTCGTCCGTTTGCTTTATGATTGTTGAATTAACAAGTGCGGGTTTACAGGTTTGTTTAATTGTTTGCAGGTTCACAAGAGAGCTATGGAGGTTTGGGGAGACGAAGACAAATTGGAAGACGAAAAAGAAAAACGAAACGAAAACAAAGATAAAGCTAAAAAGAAGAAGTTTGACAAACGAATCAAAGGTATACTTTCTTTATGTAAACTAACAGACAAAAGGTCTAGAGGACCGGAAACGATTATAAACTAGAAATATTAATATATTTAGATTCTGACGGCGATGGTATCATATATTATACCTTCCATTTCTCTGCCTCCATCAATGCATTTATATTAGTGTCAATTCGATACCTCTTTCTTTAGAGCTACGAAAAGCCGTTCGGACAAGTACATGGCAGAAAGATCTGTCAAAACACGTGCACGAGTATGATTCTGAAAACGAAGTTTATGATGAGGAAGAGGATATGTACACAAAGAAATGTACATCGTGTGTTCATCAAGTCACGTACGAGAAAATGTAATTGATGAACTGAAATCATACTAACTGTTCATGACTATCATGTCAATCATACACAAGAAAATATGAAGACTACAGAATTTCACTACTGACCAATGAAGTATGAACTATATGGTGAACTTCATGTGTAACGATACGCATCTCCGTCAAACTTGAATTTTGTAGTAACGACACGCATCTCCGTCAAACTTGCATTTTGTAGTAACGACACGCATCTCCGTAAAACTTGCATTTTGTATTTATTCGTTCAAAAAGTATTCTGGCACTTGAATATTGGGCGTGGCTAAGAGACTGACTAAGAGAGCCACGCTATTTTATAATCCAAAACCTTAGAAATATGATTCAATATATTATTTATAAAAAGTATTACCTTACATATTTATTAATTGTCACTACTCTTGTCATTTTCCCAATCGATTGATAAATCGAGCCTTAGTAAATATTCGATGAAAAACGTCCACCTGACGCGTACCGTTTCAAGCATCTCTTTTTACTACTGGCAGTCTATCGGCATTAATTAATTACTCAATAGTAAGGAGACTAGGTTCCACAACAACGCATGTGCAGAAAAAGTTACAAAAACATCGCAAAGAAAGCAATGCAATATTTGAGTTTGAACGTCGTTTGAATTTCATCATAAGTGCGCATGTGTGTAGTATTCTACAAATTTTGGACTATGCAGATCTTAACTAATGCCGATAGACAACAAGTAGGGTAGAAAAGCACGAAAGAGTATATCGGGTAGACTAGTTAAATTATCAAACTGACATTCATATCGTTATGGAATGAACACAAGTAAAGTAAAGTAAGCTAAAAGTGCGAACGTCATCATATTATATCACTGGTCTTTAGAAGGAGCTCAATATTAATAACGACCTAAGACTGTTTCGCATCTCAATACTAACACCTTGGCTTATATTACAATGTTTTTGTTTTATGTCGTGTGATAAGACCTGCTTAAGCCCCGTGCTTATCTGCTTTAGCAGAGAAAACGCAAGACTTTTCAAACTTCATCATCAGTTGTGTTCAACATCTGTTACTTATTTTCCATTTCATTCCACTGAGGTTTGGTTGCCCTCTTGTTATTTCATATTCTTCAACGTCACCTTTTTGTCGTTTTTTTCACCACAAGTGATCGCTCAACATGGAAACTATCCGTAAGAAGTTAGGTGGTATGAAAAAGTCATTGGAGAATGCTCAAGGTGATGCGAATGCGGCTGAACAGGAGTTGGCCGAGACAAATGCTAAAGCAGATGCGGTAGGTGTATTTTTCGTTCACCATTAGAAATGTTGTCTATTCCAACTCACCCCTGACGCTCATCGTAGCATTAGCATGCTTTAATTTATAAGTCATGTGAGGAACTTCACCTGCTTCATAAATTGGATTGGATTGTTTGCTCCCGTCTTTTCTTTTGACTCGTAATAATCAAATCAATATCTCGTTAAATAGCTTGTTAGTTAAACCCTCAAAATCAATGAGATGTCTATCCGTTTTTGAAATCGTCAAACTTCAAGGATTACGAACTTTAAAATAACGTTTTGGCCTTCTTTGAGAAAGTTTGTCGAAAATAATAATCCCCACGAAATAAAAATATTTCGCGGATTGGCAAAACTTTAGGTTAGTCTAATTTACGTCTCCTTTTTCTATTCTGCCCCCTGACTACAGAACCAGTTAGTTATAGGTGTTCTCACCTTGGGTACTATGAAATGTTTACATTTTATTTGACAGGTAGATGAGCAGGTTCAAAAACTTTTAGAAGAGCTTGGTCTCCTTGAAGACAAACTTGACGAGACCGAATCTAAAATGAACGACACAGAAAAAAATCTGCACGAAACTGAAAAGAAAAAGGATGAAGTTGAACGGTTAGTATGCAGGTCTTCTAGATTTTACAATAACGCTAAACTAAATCATGCTATGTCACACAGCTGGTGAAGATTTTTTGGCCTTTTTGGGAATGTTCAGGATTATATACATTTAAAAGGAACTGTTCCTGTCCTGAGAAGCCTCTTTCATGAACTCAGGAGATCAAGAGGGCGCACAACCGCATGTTTATTCGTCCTTATTTGGAATAAGAAAAAAAATTGTTTTTGCTGGTCAATAATCTTTTTCTTGTATGGTTCTTTCTTATTAGTTATTGTAATTATTCATGTTAATGAAAATTCTGAAGATTCTAACATAATTTCCATGGTCGATAGGAACCGTACTACTTCACGCAAATTTGCACTCTTTTGTACAAAGCTTATCGCTAACAAGCTGCTTATTTTGTTGATTCGACATTCCGAAAGAATTATTTATTTTAGCATACCAAACAGATGAGTGAAGCATTATCAAAGCCAAATGCCACTTCTTGATTATATTTTTACAGATTATGACAAGTTTTAGATGTTAATGATGTGTTCTTCTTCCTTTTAGTGCAAAGAATGTACTGGAGAATAGAAACATTGCTGAAGGTGGACGACTTGAGAAATTGCAGACTGAATCTGATGAATTGAGAAAACAAAATACTGAATACGAAACAAAACTTGAAGAGGTTAGTTATATACAGAGTGTCCCAGAAAAATTAGTACGCTGCGACTACTTCAAAAAGTAGATATATGCGGTGTTTATAAAAACTGACATTACTACCTAATTTTATCACTTCTCGAATGTCGTAACTGCTAAGTACCCCATTTATATAAAAGGCGTGCATGTTACGATTACGGGTAAAATTCATATTCAATGCTCAAGGGGAATTCGTCCCATTCGTAGTCAATAAAATTATGACATTTCACACATTTTTTTATGTTTGATGTAATTACTACAACTAACTACTCAATCTCTTTTATATGTCAGTTTATATATACACGGATGTCTACTTTTTGAAGTAGTTGCAGCGTACTAATTTTTCTGGGACACTCTGTACATGTGTCACGAATCCATAAAATGCCCTTCCAATTAATCAACATTCTTAATCGAGTTAGCATTGGTTGGTAACCCTAGAAAACCCTATCTCTAACTAATTGGTTGTTTCCATTCTCGGTGGTTTGCACAAGAAAGTATGGTGACTTTTTAATGGTATTTACAAATCTTAAAAATCAATATATCTAATTTTATAGATTTCAAAGGAAACAGACGATTTAGAAAATAGATTGGACGAAGAAGATGAAAGATCCGGAACTTCTGATGCGTAAGTTCACTTTCTTCTTTGAAAACAACAATTCGGTTTGAGGTTGTGAAATCTCAAAGGGCCTTAGGATCAACCCTGCCGCGAGGCTTTCGGTGGTGAAAACTGCTGATCACTTATAAGGCTTGCAAGGAAGGCAGGACCTCCGTTGAACTGAATATCCTGGTTAAATCTTCTTGCGGTTTTTGTCAGTAAAAACCA
>JAYRBV010026238.1:0-10536 GCA_036023255.1 Mitrocomella polydiademata
GTTGTTTTTTTCTTAATATTTTTCATTCTACAAAATTCTGTATTTTCCATAGATTTAAAATTTGAATAATATCAACAGATTAATTGTCTTGATTAATTACTCTAAATCCAAAATGGTAAGTTTTTTTTATTAAAAAGAACTCATTTCATTGATTTTTTCAGTTTTCAATTTGAAATTATTTTACTTTTTTGACTTTAGCCTGAGGGAGCTTCCACCAAAGTATCTATAAGATGTCGACCATTAACTAGTAAGGCTATATGATTTTATCTTTATTATTTTTATACAAAATTGATGACGGTTATTTTTATTCAACATTTGATTTCTTTTATAGCCAACGAGAAGAATAATGGAGCAACAAGAGTTATAAAAATCAGTGGTGACAATGTTTCACTTCATAATCCAGTCTCATCTGGAACAACAAAGGTATATTAATTTAAATTAACACTTTAATGGTGTGTTTTAGTTATTTGTAAAATTCTCTTTTCTTTCTTTGAGTTTGAGTATCTCAGTATTAATACCATTTTCTATTTATAATGTTAAAATGAAGCAATTGTTTAAATCATTACAAATTATTTTATAATAATTTTTAGGAAACTAATTTCACATTTGATCACTGCTATACAGGGGAAACAAAAAATGTAAGTGAATACTATATTATTACAAAACTATTTTAATTCCTTAAAATAATTTCTAGCATTGTTATGTTTAAAATTATAACATTGAAGTTGGTAGAAGTGTATAAAAGTACATATGAAATTTTTTTATTATAGAAAGATGTTTATAAAGATTTAGCAGAACCAATGTTACGCAAATCTTTGGAGGGATACAATGTGACCCTCGTTGCACATGGTCAGGTAATCGCTTAAAGAAATCTGCTTACCATATTGTTTCAAACGATTTACAGGTTCATTAAATGTAATACCGTAAATCCTCCAATAAACACCCCCTTCTTTTAAACGCCCCCCCCCTAAAATCCGAAATATTAAATAAACGCCTTCCTCTAATAACCCCCCCCTCTCCCTTGAAAGGGGCGTTTAATAGAAGCATTCCTAATAAACGCCCCTAATAGGCTATAAGATGATACATTAGAAGGAAGAGAAAACAAAACAATCAAAAATCATTTCAGTATAGAACAATCAATGGTATGAATTTTTTTATAGAGGCGAATGATGCTTACATTCTCCTCGACGAAGATGAGGAAGAGGATGATATTTTAAAATTTGTTTAAATGAAGGAGGATTTAGGGTATTTAATCTTCTTAAAGAAATACTATTTATTCTGTAACTTGGCAAAATTCCAATTTTGATTTTATGTTTTAGTCTGGTTCAGGAAAATCTAATACCATTATGGGCACCATAGAAGAACCTGGTTTAGTGACAATGGTAAATTTTAAAACATTGGTTTTCTGTATTCTTCGATCTTTAGAACATGTTGTTCGTTTTACTCCTGCAGTTTTTTTGGCTGTTTTCTCTGACTGTAAATAATAAAGATTTTAAATAGATTGTTTCTTTAAATTATTGTCAAATATTGATTGTGATCTTCTTTTTTTTTACTTCTTTTTTTAGGTTAGCCAGACACTGTTCAATGTTATTGAAGATGCATCAAGTATTAAAGACTATTTTGTTACTGTCTCCTGTTTAGAGGTACAGTGATTACAAGCCTTGTTTAAATTTTATGTGTGCATTTTATTGATGATAGTCTGAACATTCTCAAAAGCCTATGACAAATTTAGATACGCTAGTAAGTTTCCCTCTAAACATGATCAACCCTCAGTTAATTTTGATGAGGAAAACTCAAACTCACGACCTTCGCATTGATAGTGCACGGGCAGTACCACTTGAAATTTTATTAATAAGTTCACCATGTATATATATAAGATCTGACACTTGCAAAGTGCAAATCATCAATTATATACATATTTTTCTTAAACTTTTATTCTAATGATGGAATTACTAGTCACTTACACATTTTTTTTCTTATAATATTTTCTCTTTGAAGAGGAGGTTTTTTTTCTTTTTTGATAATGTTAAATTTTTGTTTTGGTTATTTTAAGAAAATTCAGAAGATGTTGTAGCTTATTTTTTAATCATATTTCCTAACGTGGATTTATTCAAAGGTATCTGATGCTTATATTCATGATCTTATCAATCCAAGTGGAAGAAACCTGAAAGTTCGTTCACATCCACAGTTAGGATTGTAAGTTTATAAACTCTACATGAATATCAAATGAACCTGTTGATATTTGCATTATAATAGAAGTTTTTCTCACTGTAGATTTGTCATATGATCATAATTTGCTTTATTGGGAGAAATTTTTGTGGGGAAGAAATTTTCGTGGAATTTCGCGGATTTCCAGAATTCCGCGAAAATTATTTTTTCAATAAAGCATTTCCACTTTTACCACTTCCCAATAGAGGCAAAGTTATGTTTATTTTTCAATAATGTATTTTTTATATACAATTTGTTTTACAAGTAAATAAATAAATATGAATATTTCTGAAAAATAAAAACTGCACTAAAATAGCGAAATTTTTAAAATTGCAAAAATTTATACCTTTAAAGTACACAATTTTTTTTTGTATATAGATATGTTGATGATATGGCAGAAGTTGTCGTAGATGGAAGCGAAGATGTAATCAGACTTTGCGATCAAGGAAACCGTATACGAAAACTCACTTCAACTGATTTAAATGAAACACAACGGTAAATACATTTTTATGGAAGCAATAATATATGAAGAATAAAATTATGAGTTTATATCGAAAAGCTTATGCTTGATTTCTTTTCTTATACTCTTCATTTACAAAATACAATTATTTTAGATCGTCTGTTGTGTTTACCATTGCCGTGGAACAAGTTACAAAGGGTTCATTGAAAGGAATGCGTTCAACTATCACATTTTTTGACTTAACAGGTACAAAGCTTATCATTTTACTAGCACGTATATCAATCAACGTAAAACGAGGAGCAAATAAAATAGGCAGAATTTTAAGTTAGTGTTCTTGGTATACAGTTATTTCGTGGCGATCCAATTTATTAGATCATTTATAATTTCCTTGTAGGTTCTGATCATTCAAGCAAGTCTGAAGATTCTTCTTTCCTTTCCAAAAGGTATACCAAATTTCAAGAACAACTACATTGTATCCACTAATCTACTATTAACAATATCGTTATAAACTTTTATTTTACATACATGATTCCAGCCTGCGGACCGATGATATTTTCTTTTATCGACGATAAATCGTGACAGCCCGCGGATTTATCTAACAAATGGAATCATCCATGTATTTTGTGTATTTTTGTTAGTTTGAACCACTTGATGCAAGTCGTTGGGTCTTTGAATCAAGGAAGTAAGGCCGCTTCAGTTCCATATAGGAATAGCATACTCACAAGATTATTACAGGTCAGCTCATACGTATGATTTAAAATGTATGCACCTGAATAAATATATATTGTACAGGGTACCTCAGTATCTTATGAGATAAATGAATTGCAGTATACTATTTTAACAAAAGATTTCATCGTTTTAGCACTTAAAAGCTGTAATTTTTATTGTCATACTACAGTGTCTCCATAAATGAATAGTACCGCTCATATAAAATAAATGTAATGGCAAAACTGACAATTAAAAACAACAATTTATTATTGTAATTTCACTTATCTTTCAAATAATTTATGGACACACTATAGAGGAAGTGTGATGAAAATAAGTACTAGTTATCGCTTTTTATAAGTGGTATAGTGGGAAGAGAGACAGTTTAAGCAAAGTGCAATGCTCGCCAGCAGGGTACTTTGCGAACCATTGATTTACATTGGTAGTAGTTTATTTGTTGTATTGTTGTTTTTATTAATGATATGTTTTATTATCCAAAGATGATGAAAGATCTATAGTAACAATTGAAATATTTTTAAGAAATGTAATCATTTTTCGAGGTCATCAGTTGAAGATGTCTACCAGTCAAGAAGGTTTTCGGCCCGGTCCGTAATGGACTCCTTCAATATCAATATTCCTTTTCAATTTCTAATATCAATATCAATATCAATATTCCTTCAATATCAGAACGAACGTTCGAAAGTACAAAAAAAACTCCCGCTTCTCTCTCTCTCGCAGTACAATATGAGATATGAGAAACATATTTCGTGCTCGCTTTGTGGGTCGCCCTGATAATGGTATAATAACTATATACATTAGTGTTGTAAAAATAGTTATTTGGATAAATGTTACATATGCAGCTGTATTATCGTTAAAAAGGTTGCAACGTTGAAGGTTGAGCTATTTTTTCGCTTTGAAAGTTTAAATTTATAGCTCTTTTCTTCATTTATAGGACGCATTTGGTGGAAATAGTTTCCTTACACTGATAACACACATCTCTCCTGCAGGTAATAATTATAGTGATTCTAATGATCTTCCACCATAGTCTACAGTTTATTTGATTTAATTAAACAAAATCTTCATATTTCCACATCAATGTTTAGATGGTGATTATTCTGAAACATTTTCTTCCTTGAAGTTCTCCAATGCTGTCAAAAACATTCGAAACGTGGCCAAGCGGAACGAGGTGGGGACATTTTCTTTGCTATTTCCAAGTAATAAGGAGTCAACTTAAATCACATTTTTTTATTTCTTGACACAATACTGTATATCTATTTTTTTGTTATTATGCACGAAAAAGTTGTCTTTCATGTTTTTAAATCCATTTTAGTGTTAGGAAATTATCTTGAAACATTTTAGCTGCCCTTCTTTACCTTCTTTAAAATTTTTGATAAACCTTAAAATTTCTTTCTGATTCGTTGTGCAAGTTCACAGTAATTTTAATTGACGGAATAATTTCTTCCTCGTTTAGAACGATAGCTCTGCTGCAATCAAGGAGTTGCGTGAAGAGATTGCACGTTTAAGGGAGAGATTGGCAGAAAAAAGTAATAGTATGGTTGATATGCCAGAAACTGAGGATGTAACCAGAATGGAGGTTTGTTTGTTTTTTGTTTTTGTTTCTGTAGTTTATTTGTAGTTTTTTCATACTGAAAATGTTTTTTTACTGTTAGACATAATCATAAATTTTACCAAAATCATCGAGTGAATTAACTGGAAAATAGGCTGTTTTATTGGTTTTGATTTTGTCGTCAAATTATTCATGTTTAGAGGTAATATGATATTACCAGAAGATCAATAAGTTTTTGTCATATCCCAGAAGACCAGAAGGCACACGTTTCTTCGTTGAAGCGATGTTAAAACAGCCTCACATAACTCCTCCAGATCGAAATTTAGCTGGTGTAGTTGATATATATCTGCAAACCTGCATAATATAGAACGAGACTATCTCTCTTACACTTCAAAACTTCTTTATTTTAAAGGAACTGTTGAGAGATTTACAATTGGCTAAAATGCAAACGTGGGAAGAAAAACAAAAGATGTCTGAAATGTTTTTGGAGGAAAGAAAGCATCATTTATCGAGCAAGGTAACCAGTGACCTTTCATGTCTATATTTTATACGAATACAAATTTAACCCTAAAACAATGAAATGAAACTGCTTAAACCTTTCCATTGGTTAGTTCTGAGGTATTTTGCCAAACAAATGGGAACAGAAGTAGTGTTTATGTTTTGAAAAAAAGAACGGGTAAAATAGAATTTAATCTCAATTTTTTTACGCATGACATTTTATTTTTTCGGAAAATGGATTAACTATATCCATTTAGAGAGAGACCAACTATTTAGCTTCCTTTCCATTCTCGCGTTCGCTGCTGCAGTTTTTTATTTTAAACATTTATTGATTTGTAAAAATATTCTTCCCCTAAAATAAAAGAAGAGGAAGATAAGAGTTTTAGTGTCTAAGCTAGACGTGAATGATACATAGACTTTGAAATATAACGTTCTTATACTTACAGGGGATATTAGATTGGGTCTTGGATTCAATGAAGAAAGAAAGCAAAGATGTGCAATCCAAAATTTCAAACTTACAAAAAGATAAAGAAAGGGTAAAAAATAACTTGTATTTAGAATTGTTATTGTTGAACTTTTTCTTTAAGAAACCCTTTTACCTTGTGGTTTCTGTTGTGCATGAAACTTACATTTTGGAATTTATATCACAAAACCCTTAGATTCTTAGCTATTCACGTCTGAATGAATGCAACTGCGTTGCTAAAGGGTTATACTGAAATAAAACCTCGTGTTACTTCTTTTAGTTGATGTTGGACTACAAAGACAAGAGAAAGGTGGTGGACGATTTAAAAGAAGGTCTACAACAAAAAATCATGGAATACACAAAACTGACAGAAGCTGGTAACCCATCTGTTTTATTTCTAAATTACAAATGTCATGTTGTAAAAGAAATTTCAATCAAATTCAAAACAAATTTTTTAATTATCCCTATTACTTTTTCTTCAGGAAAAGGTAACGACGAAGAAGGAAAACAGAAAGTTGGACAAATCCACGAAATGAAAGAAAAGCTGAAACAGGAAAATGATGCTTTGAAGAAGCTGAAGCAACATCTAAAGGATGTACAAGAGAAACAGAAAAACCAAAAAGAGGTATGAGTTGATTTTAATTTGAAAAACTTTGAAATGTGCATTGAATTTCCATCTCTATACTATTTCGTATACCATTGGATCTCTGGCCGATTGGTCAAGTAGCTGTGCTAAGAATCCCTAACATGGGGCTTGGAGGTGAAAATTCCTAATGTTGCTAATTTCATAAGTCCTTGCAGGTTATCCGTGTAGGGGTGACAGATTCCTCATTGAAAGCTATATATAGATTGAAAAGGCTATCCTGGGTATTAAATATGTTCAAATAAATGAATAAATAATTTCCTACAGAAAACCGGAAAGTTTACCAAAATTGTACGAATAAGTAATGTGTTTATAATGCATGTTTCTTGCTATTTTAGGAGGCAAAAACACAAAGTACAGCGTTGAAAGGAAATATGGAACTCAGGTTCAAATTAGAGGTATGCTTGACTTACAACTTTCAGTCTTTGAATCCACGGTGTGAAACTCTGAAGTAGTATTGCGGGTGAAAAGATCACCCTATGTTTGTCGTAGGAATTGTTACATGTAAGGATGTTATAGTCCATCGAAAGGTAAGGGACAATCTGAGCTTTCAGTATGTTCCAGTCAAAAGTCTACAAATTTTGTCTTCTCTTGTTCTAAATACAGGCACACATTGGGCTTTTCCAGAAAAAAAATTTACCCCCCATGTTGAGGAGGTCGGAATTCCAGGGGGGGGGTTTACATTTTAAAAATGACTGGAATTCCAGGGAGTCATGGGTGAAGAGTGTCGGAATTCCAGGGGGGTCAACAGATTATTCCAGGGGGTGAGGAAAAAAACCAGTGGAATTCTAGGGGGTTTGTCAGTCATACATTGGATTCCAGGGGGGTGTGGTAAAAATGGCCCTGGAATTCCAGGGGGTAAGGAAAAAAACCAGATGGAATTCCAGGGGGTATGTGCCTCCAAAAAAGGACTTCCTTAACATGGGGGGTAAAATATTTTTCTGGAAAAGGCCATTATTCTATGACTGCGATTACTGTATGTAGCTTGGGTAAAAATACACAAAACACAGAAGAAGTATTGTATATTCACTTCCTTAGGCCGAGCAACGCGAAAGAATGGAGAAAGAAAACCAACAGACACTGGCTGATGAAATTGATCGAATTAAGATTGAAACAGAACAAGAGAAAAATGAACTAAAAGTAACATCAGTGCTTTTTTATCTATTAGTAGATTTCAATCCCCATATGATTTCGATTCCTTAAAAATTTCCTATAGTCTAAATTTACCAGATTCCGGTACAAACGGTGCGAATTTTAGGTCATTCTACATTCTTTGTGCCTAAATCAACTGACGTTGTCTAAACTCTCCTAAACTAATAATTTTAGCAATATTGTTTCTTGCTAACTTGTCCTTGAAACTTTAATTACTGGTCAGAAAAAGAATTGATGAGCATTAATTGTTTCATTCATTCTATAGGTGAAAAAAGCAGAACTGAAAAGTTTTTCAGCCAACGATGTTATCAAAGTTGAAATGGAACTATTGGATTTGAAGTCTGAGAAGTCAGCCATGGCCATCAAGGTATAATTTTGTGTACAGTAATGCATATAATAAATAACGCCCTTATAAACTCTCAAGAATAAAGGGTAATATCGAAATAGTGAAGATAATGACTAGACAAAGAGAAAAACATTTTTTAGGAATTTTTGTTATCCAACGATGTTCAACAATCTTTGAACTATGTTTTTCTTTTCATAAATTGCGACACTTTGTTGTAAACGCTCTGGAAAAAGAACGTCCTCTAAAAAATTAAAAACTTGAACTAAGTTTGATGGTTGGTTGTTTTCTTATTCAGCTCCGTTCTCTTGAGAATGAGAAGAAACAAGTGGTTAAAGATTTGAGTGAACTCTACAAAAGGCAGAAAGAAGAACTCGAAATACAACAACTGCAACATTTTCAGGTACATTCCGTGATGTAAAATATTGCAGATAGAATCCTGAAATTGAAAATCGATATAAGTGGTCCATTGTTTCTGAAAGGCTCATATCGACTGAGTTACTTTGGGGGAATTGTCTTACTATTCTAATCTATACCAGAATCGAGGCTTTGTTTTGCAACATTTTCAATTCATTTTCTTAAATACCTATATTTTACTATTTCAATTCTGTGATAATCACATTATCGCACTTTAATTGACTGAGATAAGTACTCCAAACACGATTTGAGTGAGTTTTGAACCCACGACCGGAGTACTTGTTGTAAAGTACGATAATGTGATTATTGAAGAATTGTAATTGTAACTGTAAAATATATTTGCACGTATGATCTCATACATCTTTACTAATTCAGACATTTCGACATTACCGTGAAGCCTTTGAAGAACAGAAAGCTGCTTTGGAACAAAGATATCGGTCACTATTGGAAGACTCTATACAGGATGCTGTCTATCTATCTTCAAGAAATCAAGAATTATCGGACGAAAACCAAAATCTAAAACAAGGTAAATAATAATCCGTACGAAACATGGTCTGATTGCACGCTAAGGCATATATAATATTTTTTATTGCTGTCTCGAAAGTCTGGCAAGTTTCCAATAGTAATTTCATGTGAGTACTAACAACAGTCGTTTGACACCACTTACAAACCACAGACATCCAGTTCCAAACATTAACTAAACAATCGTGTAGATGTAGAACTGTAGAATTTATTTTGCTCCTCATGAAGATTAGGACAGATTTTAAGGCTGGGTCAATTATTGGTAAAACCTTTAAAAATATATGCTTTATATAGTCATCGTTACTATACGCTTTAGATGACATTGCAGGGTCTTTTCTTTCATGTCATAAACACAACACTGTGAAATTTGTGAGAAGGAGAAAGTCATCGAGTAATGTATTCTACTATTTTGTCGACTCTAGAATTGGCTGAAATGAAAGATAAAGTATCGATGCAAAGTGGACGACCTACTTCTCCCGATTAAATAACCGGCGGAGATTTTCCAGGAAAGAATGACCCTCCAATACTATACTTTTATGCAGAAAAAACCCTACTCTTTTTTTCATTTTTTTAAACAATTCGTAATTTTCTAACTAAACATATATACTTCTCTATTTTGAAACGTGAACAATTAACGTTTTGAGATGAACACGATTTCTTTTCGTCAAAGTTAAACCAAAGAGTAGGGTTTTCAAGCTCACCCCGTAATTCTCAAGAAAACACGACATTCAACGACTCGATAACCGCAAAGTGAATGATGAAAACATTATGTTTATCCAACCCAAAGCAGGTTCTTTGTAAAAACAACATTGCGATTCAAGCATTGGTGAAAATGTTGGACTTTTTTAAAAATATTTTATGATCGCACTATCACTACGGGAATAATCTCGATTAAGATTCGTAGCCCAATCGTCCGTTCGGGATACGAATACGATTGGTCTAGATTATTCCCATAATGTCTATCCAGGTAAGGGCTATATATTATTTTTTATCTGTTTAATGTTCTGACGAAGCTTATAGGACGCCATTCGTATACGGAGGCATCTTTTTTGGTCATTGCTGAAATATACCTTGTTCAGTTTACTATCAACACTATCAACACCTAAAATGTTGTCAGGATTTTTTCTTGTGGTCGATCGGTCAAAGATTCCACTATCAGGTCGTCGGAAAACTTTTCCTGTACGAAGTTTGTTAATTTCCACTAGCCACGTGTTGTTTTCTAACGGTACCATTGTCAGTTCTGCGAAAAATCATACCTAAATTATTATATTTTTCTAAGATGTGTATGTATAAACTGATTTATATAATGTGCAAGCATGATTTTGTAAATAATAATTTATAGTTAGAAAATAAAATGCACATGTTTTTGTTACATATTTATCTTGTTTCGTCATGTTTGTTACTTCTTGGTTTCGTTTTAATACGTATTCTCCTTGTTTCGTCATGTTTTATACTTTCGTATTCTTCTTGTTTCGTCATTTTTGTTACTTCTTGGTTTCGTTTTAATTCGAATTCTCCTTGTTTCGTCATGTTTTATACTTTCGTATTCTTCTTGTTT
>JAYRBV010026260.1:0-10533 GCA_036023255.1 Mitrocomella polydiademata
GGGCGAGCAACTGCAACCGTATGCCGCACGCACGAACAGTTGGAGATGAAAGATCAGCCTGCTGGCGCGCTGACCAATAAGGAAAAATGCATTCAAATAGAAGAAAAGGGACATGTTTAGATTTTGTAAGAAAGGAAATTCACTAGGCTTATTTATATATTGGTACGTTTTTTGTCCACTCATTAGACGAGTAGCCGGTCTAGCCAATAGTATCAGCTTTATTGCCATCCGAAAAAATTGAATATATTTCCGTTCCCCATCCGTAATTAACTAGAAGGATGTTTAAAACATTTCTAACATGCTGTAATCCTTCCGTGAGCACCCGCGTTGTACGTTGGTTTACAGTTGTTATAACACGAGGACACAATGCATAATGTGTTCGATCTGAACTGATCTACACATATAATGCCAGAAAAATAAAGCAATTCAAGCTATTTTTGAGTAGCCAACTTGAGCCTCCGCATAATGTCATAAAGTAAAAAAACAAAAACAAAAACAAAATTAAAGAAATTAAAACTGACATACAATCTCAAAATAAAACAATTCGGGCTATTTTTGATTAATTAGTAATTGTAAATGTAATGATATGGTTTTGAGGGTAATTTGGTATCAATAGGCAGGAGATTGCTTTTAGAACCATTCAATTTTAAGAGAAAAATTTGGGCCAAAATATATTTCGTATATCCTGTATATGTATTGGAGCGCGCAAGAAAAATGAAATCCACCATATAATTATACGGCAAATACATTATGCCATCGGATAGTTAAAAAAAAGATTCTCGGTTTCAAATAATATTATTGCACGTGATGCTCTATCATTTCAAGATTCATTTGAGTTTTAACTATGTGGAAAACGGTATTTCAGCAACGTCTATTCAAACTGTTTTTAATTTTGCTATATTGCAGCTTACCTCTACAGTATATATGATATTTAAATAATTGAATAACTTACCACACTCAACATTAGACGGCCAATCACATGCTTCTAAAGTTGAACTGAATTTCAGTCCAGCAGGGCAATTCATGGCGTATGTTTTTCCGGATTCATCACATTGATAGAATTTAGAACAATCCTTCGGATCAGGATAATGTCCAGTTCGTCTGCCATTACAAAAATCTAAAAAAAAAAGTGGAAGAAAGTTTCATAATATCGTCTTTGTGATATGAAGAACCATTCACAATGTAAATTGTGAATGCCAAAACAAATTGTCAAACTTTTCAGTTGTTAAATCTTTATGAAAAATTTGCAGTACTGTTATTATTGAAAGATTAAATCTAAACCAGGAGGCATTTGACCTAACCCAAGGTCAGCACTCAAAAGCCGTCAAAGGACATTTACCTGAGTCACAACCTTTATAATTATGGACATATACCGCTATACTTCAAATCATAAAGTTGTAAATCCCGCAGCTAAATCGTACCCAATCTATACCTATATAATACTAGAGAATACTAGACTATTGTTAGCAAGAACCGTGGGCAAAAAATCCTATGATCATGGATGTACAATCTTTGGCCGAACTAACGTCGAATCAAGTGCACATATTGTTGTACTTATAAAGAAGACCTTGCATACCAGCCATTACAGGGTCTTCTTAATTAATACAACAATCTGTACACTTGATGCGAAGTTTAGTTCGGCTTTATATAGCAGCTCTAAGTCAAGTAAGTTAATGAGCCAATAATAAACATTTAAGTATATATCTACAGTTCATACCTGATGCTGAATGAATTAAACTAAGATCCCAAAATAGAAGTAGCAGTGTGATAAGCTTTTTCATTTTTTCTTGGTCTTGTGTATACGGTATGGTGAAGAAAGATTGATGAATACCATAATGGGTTTATTCTTATATTCTTCAATAACAGGAACCCACTGTCTTACATAATATTTGAATCCTTTCGTTGAAATACCAATTAATGAAATAATACTAATAAACACAATTGTCTAACCATCTTAATTATTGCATTCCGCTATTCGGATGAGAGTTTCTTATGTTATTTTTTTAATTGTATCACCCACTGAATTGACAGATATCTGCAACTTTTCAACATGTGACGCAAGCTGTTCGGTAGTTTTATTGTGAATTTCCAAGAATCTTTATTGGTTCATTTGCCTTACGTGCCGTAACTCGCCTAGTTACGTCAAAGTTCAGCTGAGTCATATAGTTTCTATACATTATTTATATAATGACCGAACATGAAAAAAGTATGATAATAAAAGGTTGAAGACAATCTTGACGGTTTGAAAAAACCCCGATAAAATCCTCGTTATCTTTCGTCTATGATACACGACACGACATTGTAAGTGAAAATAAAGCACCGTAGCAAGTTTTTTTTCTCCTTTTACACCAATTTCCGTCATAATTCATCAGAATTTCAATGACGTAAAAAAACCTGTATTTTTTAAATTCAAATAACTTTTGATCGAATTAAGATATATTACTTCTGTTTTGATATTCTGAAAGATAATAGGTTACTTTTTAACACAAGGAAGATTTGGCACCTAAATGGCGCGCCGAAAAGAGAACATTTCAAATATTTTCATAAATTTATAATTTTCTAAAATCTTTCAATAATACCTATAACTGGTAATAGTATGAAAAGAATCCTATTTGTGGTGCAAAAGTTATATTATTATTATTAAGACCTATAATCTTTGAAGTATATACTATACACACTGTATAGCCATGAAAATTTGTCAGACGGTGTCTTATATGTTTTTAGGAAAAGTTTCAGGTTCCGAAAGTTATTAAAAAAAGTCGATATCTGGTAGAATCCACCCCCCCCCCCCTAGAAATAGAGTTAAGTAATTTTCATGAATTTGACCTTAATTTCAACATGAAAGAGATGTATAATGGCATTTTTTGTGATGAAAACGCTTACAGAAAACAACTGCTGATTAGCCCCCCCCCCCCCGAATTCTTGACCATCTTCATCTTGAAATTCCTACGATTGTAAATGTAACTTTCAGAAGAAGTCGAAAATTTTCGAAATATAAATTCCAGACCACTTTTTATGTTACAAAATTGTAATTTGTAAATTGTGAAAAATTTAAACTCAATTTAAAAAAAAGAACGTACGTGAGGGGATCAGAATAATCCTCACAACTTGATCGATACATTTAGTAACTGAAATTTTCTATATCAAGGTCATGAATCAGGTTGTGTGGCATATCAAAAATGTAGGATTCGACAATCATTTAATGAGGCATTTGCACCACAACAAAAAATGTTGCTGCAAATCGGGACAATGAGTTTGGTTTGGTAATGGCATTCATTTAAACACAAAACATAGAGAAATACGATAATTTGTAATAATTAGAGGGTGAATTTGAAGGGAAATCAAGATAATTTCCTATCAAGTGAGAATTTTAATTGGTACTCTAATTGATTAATATATTGACCTGACAATCAATTCAAGATTGCAATTGAGTTTATGACGTAATCTTGAAGACGTAAACAGTTTTTCTCACTATTATGATAATTGCTATACAAGCTAGATACCGCTCTTGTCTAAAGCTTTTCAGCTTGTCAAGTTGCTAAGCGATGAAGAACATGGGAATACCAGTCTAACTATACGATTAACAAAAGTAACGCTTTACTAAGAAAGCTCTTTTTTTTAAACAAAGTATTCACCAAAAATATTAAGATTAATTATAATTAGTAGAACCATTTCTGATGGTAGCCCAAGAGATAAGAGAAATGGAAAAATCCCATTTCGAGAAAAACAAAAAATATTGTGTCAGTATAAGACAATCAAGATCATATTTTCTTGCTGGTCGGTACGCCAGTAACCGATAATTTCTAAGTCTAGATATAGGTCCTGGTATCTTCTGGTGGTAGCTAAGAGATAGGAGAGATGGAAATATCCAAAAAAACAAATAATAATATACCATAACTTTTTTTAAATTGTTGGTTATCACAACATCATGTTTACTGAATTTTTTAGGTAACCCTGCATCCTGTATTATTGAAATGGGTCAATAAAAATAATATAATACAGCGCCGTGCTTGGTATAGCGTAAACTTAGTCTCAATTCATGCCCATTAACCCTATTTACACCGCGATTTTTGGGTACTTAATAAACAGGGGGAGTGGGTGGTGTGAATTCAACCACCTTCGATAAATTTTAATATAGACAGAGACGACGACTTCAGCAAAAAAAACTTTTTTTTTATTTTTTAAAATATGATGAAATTTGATTGAAGTAAGATAATTTATATCTGTTTTGATATAAAGGTAAAAGGAAAGGTTATTCTTCCCGGGTTTTTAAGTTTTGAGGATTTGACACATAAAAATGGAGCGCCAAAAAAAACGAAAAAATTCAAAAATTAACATTTAGTTCATAAATGAAAAAATAGGTATTATTTTTTTGAATCTATTTTAATACCTTTTAATACCTTTCTTTTCACTGGTAAAAGCATGAAGACAATCAGATTTTTGATTCAAAATTTATCACAAATTGAAATTTAGTTGTTTTTTGCTCACGTTTCAAGCAAATTATTCATCAGATAGTTTTGACAATTGACCTATAATATTTGGAGTACACACATGTATATAGCTATGAACGTTTTTTAGAAGATGATCTTATATGTTTCAGTTATAAGTTCCAATATCAGACACGAAAGAGGGGTGGTGGAATCCACCATGCCCCAATGTAAATAGTATCTTAACACTATCTATTGATTGACAATATTTCGTGTGCAAATAAACCTAAATTTGAAATCAATTCCTTTTATATTTCTGGAGACTTCATCAGCTCTTCATATATTTTCTTCAAATTCGATGATATATTGGTCCATGAGAATTTTATATTTTATGGTCTTTATTGTCACATGTAAAGTTATCATCACTGATTAGCGAATTATCAACTTGTCAAGAGAAAACAAAAAAAGAAATACACAGCTCACTAATATCAGAATTATTTTTTTTAAATCAGAGTAGAATCATAAAGATATAGCTTTGTACATATATTTGTTATCCATTATACTTGGTCATTTCGCTAATAACTTGATATCTATATCTATGTATTCCTACCTGGGAGAGTAAAGACATAAAACCAAACAAGGAAACGCACAAAAGGTAGGTGTATCCGAAAGAGGACCGAAATTGGAAAGATTAAATTTGCTATCCGTTTTGAAGCCTCCATAAAATATTTTTGAAGTCTAGTAAGATCTTTCAAAACATAATCTGTAAAAATAGTAAGAATCTGTTTTTGTGTGAGACATTTGATTTAAGGAAGGTGGTAATGAGTTGTGAAATGCAACGAACGAGAAAACCGAACTTCGCCATTTGGTAATTTAACAATATTTCTTGTTCATTGATTGTCCATCGGCAAGCTGCATAAACAAGGCAAAAATAAGATTATGTCTATCACTGCGGGTCGATAAGCTCGACAAATTTGCCTGCATTTAAAAAAAATATATCATAAATACGCCTCATTGTATCCAGTAGCCATTTTCATTAGACCATTAAACGTGACAAACTTTTAAAGTTTTCCGGAATTTAACAATGAAGCATATTCCGTTATAGCATCTCTTGAAGTTCATCGGTACAGTCACTTGCTTGCAGACCTTTGAATTTGTATCTCGAGAAAGACTTGGACCAAGACGTTCTGGCACACGGCAATCAAAATCACATATTTTTTGGCACGAGTCAACATCCCCATTCTGCCAACCAGCAAAACAATTTGCAGCGCATTCATGCCAACATCCTTCCCAAGATACACCTTGGGTGGCACCCGCATTGCTTTCAACATCGCACTTGCTTTCACATTCGATATCGCAGTTCTCTGGAGGTTGTCCATTGCGTAAGCATTTTTCCTCGCAAGTGACACATTCGGTTGTTGGTGGATTCTGGCCACAATCGATTCGACAAATATCGATACATCTCTCTTCAGGATTACCAACACTTACACAAGCATTGTGACATATTTTTATACATTCATCGTTTGCTTGTGAAACTCTCATAGAAATGAAGAACATAGTGAGCGAAAGTAAGAATTTTGAATTCATCATGTAGACGGAACCAATCCTTTCTAAACCGCACACGTTAAAGAAAGCTACTTCCGTGCGACGAAAAAATTTTGGTACAGCTGTACAACCTATTTATATTCTATAAATTTAGATTTTTCACCTGCGATAAATGTTCTATTATAAGGTCGAATTATTTAATTTCAAGCTTATTATCAAGGTATGAAGTTCAAAATATCAGAAAGCATAGAAATGTCGTTCTGAGAGATCTTACAATATCATCTTTCTATCCCTAAGTGGTAATTATCTGATGCATTCCTGATCAAAAATACTTCTTACAAAATTTATTACAATTAATTAATATTAAAATGTATAAAAAGCAAGGCAAGAAGAAACAGTTTATACATAGATGCGACCCCCCCCCCTCCGAATAAAGCATCCAAGCGAAAAAGATGTACCATGAAGGTAAAAGAAACAGAAGATATTTCTGCCAAATAAATAGCGATATTACCCCATGATCTTTGTCTGTCTATGACGAATTTTTCTCTATTCTTTTCTTCATCCAGGAATGAGCAAGCATTTACTTTATTTGTATGATCTCGTCCTTAAATTATATTTGCACTGATATTTTACAGGCGCCAAGAGAGAAAAACCAGGGCAGAAGCAACCAAAATATGAAATCAAACGAACCAAACAGTTTCTACAGACCATGATGAATGGATGAAAAACATTCAATACTATTTTTTAAAGATGCCAATAAATAAAAACCAGAATTTCAATAAAAGGAACTAAAGTAATTTGCACAGACAATTATGAAGGCAATTTTCTGGGGGCTTTTTTCCGGGAGCTTTTTTCAGGACACCGTTCTACAATGATCGTTTTTCAAGATTTTATTTTTCAAGTAAGTGCTTGCGAGTATCCGCTTGAAAAGATAATCTTGGAACAACTGAAGTGGTCACTTTTTGATAACAATAATAACAATAAAAAATAACTATTCTTGTTATAAACAATGTAGGAGATTTAGCGCAGTTCTGAATGGATTATGCAATGTTCAAAATTAAGCACACCATCTATTCCAAAGACTATGAATTGGGCTTATCTTCATATTTTTCCCATTTAAAAACGATCGTTGTACAAGAAATACAATAAAGTAATTGTATTATAAAGGTGAACATGTAGTATCTCAATACACCTTTTCGACGCAAAATTATGAATGCTACACTAAACTAGATTCAGTTTCCTCTTTCACTAATGTAGATTAAGTTTTATTATTGATTGGAGAAATGTGCTACCGTTTAATGATTTATCTAAAATTATATTATGTGTTAATAGCGTTGATAGTTTTCCCTAGGTGGTACCTAAACTCATTAGTTAAAAGGTTTGGGACGGTTTTGGTGTAAGATTTTTGACATTTTTTCTAGTGTTGAAACGGTGAATAATAGGTCGCTTTTTCTGGTTTTCAGTTTCGCAACATAAGTTTCAAGATTTTATCATCAAGGTTATAGTAATCATCTTAACAAAAATAGATTTTCTAATTAGCGTATGTGATGCTTAATCCAGAACAATGTCGTGCATAACCGACCGCCCATTTAAACAAAATACAGTAGAAAACTTTTATTGCTAGCAATTAAATCGTAATTAAAAATTAACCAGATTTAGCAAACAATATCCGGGTTAGCACTAAACACCAATTACCACTGTGATTTTCAAAACAAAAGAGGCGCAGTGCATATCACTTTTGTTTGTGATTTTTTTGTTTAACGATATCATGTGTTTGATTGTTTCAATAGAATTCATACAGTGATCTCGGCATCATAAATAATGTAGTCATGAAACGTGATCGGGTTTATATGGATCGCTCAAGTGAGGGTATAATGTAAATACACCGGATTACCTACAAATGGACGTAGTGGGCTGAAATGATCTCTACACTGGAGCGTGTTTGCTTTTAATTTGTTTGAGTTTTCAACAGAAAAAAGCTCCTTTGGAGTAGTTTTCGGAAAAAATATGTCCATCACTTAGACATCACACATCACTTGGTAGGCAATTAGCACTCTACTCTATTGCATTACGCATTTCTTCTTAATCATCTCAAAAACGATTAGTTTTGAACAATGCAGGATCAATGAATCATCAACTTCTTGTAAAAGTTTCTATACTAGATTAACCCCCTCCATTCCTCCTCTATCCTCCTCTTCCTTATCCTCACTTCCTCGATCTAACAAGTTTATGGAAAACTACAAATAAAAACCAATTTACAGAATCTCAAAAGCAATGTCCAAAATAGCATTATAAACTATGAAAATAGGTAATCAGAAATAAATCATCCCGGCAAACGGTATGTTTGTTAACCACCAAAATAGCATTGTCAGCGTTTTATGTCTCTTGGCAGTTAATCAGAGCACGATCAATTCGCACCTAATCTCATTAAGATTGCAAACAATCAAAAGCAGTAGGGATTCATTTTTTTCCTTTGTTTACTTCTGTTGCCCCCACATAGTACAACAATCTCCGGTTGGTTAAGTTTGTAAAACGTGCCGGAACGTGACGCTAGTGAAGACATTGTAAAAAGTTTGACTTCTACTAATTCTCACTTTACCACCTGCTGGTATTTAGGAGTATTTAAGGCATGTTGATACGGCATTACCAGCATCTTACAGTCAATTGTTTCACTGAAATTACTGCTTTGAAGATACTTTCACGGAGATTGATAGCACATCAAATTTTTGTATCTATTTTGAGCAATCTGCGGATAAGATGAAGATACTTTTGTTGGTATTAGTTTTGTTCATCCAAGCACTGTTATGTAGTGGTGCTCCAAAGGAAAGTGACGAAAACAAGGGTAAATGTCAAGTTATTATTTTTTAAATTTTAATTTCTACCCTTGATATATAATGATTAAAGAATGTGAAGCAGCCTACAAAATCAGTTAATTCTTTTGCTTATGGTATTATGCGTGTTATATTTAAACTAAATGAAATCCTCCAATCATCTCCTTGGGCCAGGTTCTCTTCCGCGGCGACATCCAAATATATCAGAATAGCTGTAAAAGGACCCTGGGTACGAGGTTGAACGTAAGCCATTTCCGCTATTCCAAAATAATTTACGTGACTTGATCTCAAATTTGTTCTAATATACCATTAGTACCATTTTCCTATGCTAGACCCTATACAAAATATTGCCAAATGCTATAAAATTCTTGGGTAGTGCGAACTGATTTCATACTTCGAAAACAATGAGACAGAAAAAATAATTCTATAATTTCGCGGTTTTTATAATTTTGAATATACCTAACTGTGCAAAAATCATAACTTCGCAATTTTAATTTTTTTGATTTTTAAAATTGCCTCAAGCGCAAATACCGCGAAAATATCTATCCGCGATTATCTCTACATTAGGTATACTATAAACCAGAAACTATTACCAGCAGATTAATATAAACGAATATATAATATAACAATAATTGTAATGTAAACGAGAGTCCGAGTAGATTTCATCCCAGTTCCAGTTGTTTGAATTTTAAATAAGTGGGATTATTCTATTAGGACTCTCGTTTATTTTATTCTAGGTATACTATATCTTACATATCTTTTATCGGTTTAGCAAGTCACCTTCTGTTGAAAGAGCTGCAAGATGACTTAGATGAAATCATTGAAGATGAAAAGAGGTTAAAAGATCATTTGAAAAAAGATCCAAACACAGCAAACGTCGAAGAAGGTATGTACATATACAGTGTGGTTCAGGAAAAATACTTTTGAATCTTCGAGTCTTTTGAATATGTATAAAAAAAAAGTCGTAAAAATACTGAAAACTCTTAATGAGTTTTAATGACTTTCACTTTTGTAACACCATATTTGGAGCAATGTATTTTTTTGTGAACCACACTGTACTATTTAACAATATTTTGATTCTTGATATTTTGATGTAAAAAAGGTACATTTTCATTTGCCCTTGAAACCATGAAACATTTGATAATTATCAGAAGCGAGCTATAAAAGTGGAAATACCTCCGCAAAATTTAGAAACGACACCAGTGAGGGGGTAAGTGATTTTAAATGATCGCTAAAAATACGATAAAAATGTTAATAAAATCATTTTGGATTGGCTTGAATCAACGGACTAGAAGAGATGGATTATCTACTCATTGAAAACATCCGTGTAAGAAGCATGCATTCAACTCTCAAAGGAGCTATCATTCTAGTTGCAAAATCAATTGTTATCATTGATTATTATCAACATATTTTATCACGCTTGACCGAAATTTATCGAATTCAACCAAGACTTTAAAACTTAATATCTGTCGTAAAAATCAATTAATCTACACAAAATAAAAAGTATTTGGAAGAACAACTATTCAACAGTAGACTTTAGTTAACACTTATAAAAAACCATAGTTATACCCATTTCAACGCACCACATACCAAAACTCATACTTATACTAACACACTATATTATAAGATTCTGATATGAAGTTCCATGGAAAAAAAAATACATGAATAGCATCCTTGGCCAATCTCCTCTCGTTTAAAAAAAAATTACTCGAAAAGGAAAGCTCAAAAGA
>JAYRBV010026271.1:0-10530 GCA_036023255.1 Mitrocomella polydiademata
GAGCAAAACTCCCTTAGAAAGTGAGGCTAGCCACTGGGTCCAAGCAAAATAACTGGGAGACTTTATAGGATTTAGCCATAGTTTTCATATAAGAGAAACAACAATATAATTCTAAAGAGACTATGTTCGTCTTAAATGTAATCTAAGAAGATTTAACGTCTTATCGTATGACAAATTAGAGCACAACTTACAGATGTTGAATATGGGTCATGTTAACAAAGGCGTTCGATGCCAGTACCCTAATAGGATTCCCATCGACATTTCTAGAAAACAACAACAACAGGAAACTTTTGAATGACGCCTTTACTATAGCTCTTCACTAAACTTATTATTTACTTTAGTGCCGTAAAATAGTATGTACTACCGTGGAAATTTGTTTCTGCTTTGAACGTTTTCAAGCTCGTGGATCTTAAAATAATTTACGAGTTTGTTTCTTTTTCTTCGAAAATGCGTTCTTCGCAAACAGAAAGAGTTTACGCTTTTGATGTTGTTTGAAACAACTTTTAATGATAAAATGCGGGGGTTAAATATTGTCTAACAAAAGACATCGCGAAGAATTTTAAATGAGGCAAAAAATACGAAAAGTACAAAAGAGCTTGTAAAGGGACATTGTTTATCTGTCGGTTTGAGGCCACCCGTCAAAATTCTCTTAAACGTGTTTGAAGGAAACGAGGCATTTGATAAAATTGTCTCGATTTTTCAAACAAATTTAAGAGGCTTTTCTATAGAACGGATGGTCTAATACCGACAGTCGAACTATATGAGGGTGTCTGATGTCAGTAAATCCAGGTAATTCTACACAGAAATATATTATGGCAGAAAACCGCTTATAGTTTCAAAGAGAAAATACTTGACATGTTTCAATGATAGCGTGTCAATCAATTTCGGTGTTGTCATGATATTTAAGTCGCTTCTTTTTTTTGTCATCCGTATACTTACAGAGGCGTCCGTGCATCTGTGCGTATGAATAATGAAGTGTTGTAACATATGATCCTCGTGAAAGATTCAAGAGCAAAAAAGTTTTTTTTTTGTGGATTATCCGAACATTTCCCCGATTTGGGAAAAGGACAGTCCCTGATTTGGGAAAGGACAGTGCGTGACTTCCACGACGCAACCTCTTAGTTGTATTTCACGGTAAAAGAACACAACACAACTTTTAACGAGATATGGTATTTTACGTGAAAATGAAATTTCAGTGCGAAACCGCCGCACTATATCTATTCTTGCAGTCCTCTTGAACATGGGCGACTACACTTCAAAAAATAAAAACAAAACACTAAATAAGGACAATTTGGCGCTCATGAAAGCTACATCAATTTGTTCCTTTATTACACCGTCACGTTTGTTTGTTTAGTAACCGCGCAAACATTCGCACAGAATAACAAAGTTTGCATTAAATGATGAATATGGTGTGATTCTAAAGGAGCGCTATTTTTGAAGCGGATTTATTATCGCACTTTATGTATGAGTGAATCCCAACGGCCTGTGTTGATATTGGAAGGGATGTTTGACGGGCGTTGAAGCAAAAGCTGTGCATGTGCAAAAATGCAGAGATGTTAGTCAAAATGTCCTCCAGGTGGAGGGTCTTTGTCCACGATTTGAAAACTATTTAATTGAAAAATTCACACCACCTCAGAGGCTTCATAATGTAAGCTGTCGTTAAAGTACAGAAAACTATTTCATTTTCTTTGAGGTGACTTTGGCACGGGCGACGTCAAGGAGGGGCACTCAAGGCAGGACAAAACAACACAAAACGGAACCACTTGAAAAAATGTTTACCTCCAGTGGCGTATTCAGCACATAGTCACACTAGTCCTAGCCACTGCCAAGGAGTGTGATTAACACATAAAAAGTAATTATAATCATTAAAAAGACTCTCCATCTGATGTGTGTGCATAGTTGTTAATACGCCTCTGACCTCTATGAAAGTGGCGACAAAAAAAACCCGTCTAACGGAATAATGCTTTTAAAACCAAGGGGCAGAGAAATCTTCAACCAATGAGAATTTTATCCACTGAGTAAATGAGGTTCTACAGACATTAAGGGGGAATGCTTGTAGCTTTCTAGCCAGTTCTTGAACGAATTATTTTACTTACAGATTCTTTAGCCCGGGTACTGTCTGCATGAATGCGGGTAACCTTTTCAGATTATTGTTTTGGAGATGTCTGAAAAGAAAGGCAAGAGAAAATTATAAAAGATTTTCCCAATGCTAATTTAAACTTCAAAGTAACGTTTGGTTAGGTTTCTTAAAGTAAGTTTCTTAAGTAATTATCTTAGAAATAACGATGCAAACCTAATTGCGTAAATCTTATTGCAAAGATAAACAAATAACAAATTTCCTCGTATTTGTTCCAAAAAAAATTCCTATCGGAGGAACAGATCAATTTCCTTGGAGATAGGAAGGGAGAGAAGACGCCATAGTAAATTATATATATTTTTTTGTTCCTTCAAAATAGAAATATTCTTGTGTGTTAATTTTCTATTTCTTGTGTCAGGCAATGTTGTAATTTAGGCCGCGTTTACATGAGAGGTGGTGAAGTAAACTGAAGTGGCAGTGAGATTTTTAAAGTGTATCACAAAGCCTATAGAAAAATTCGTGGGGAATTCGAAATGGCACAAAAATCGCGGTCGAAAAATTAAAAAAACTTCATTCTGCATAATACATACCTCTAAGGTGCGAAGAAAGGTTTTTACAAAACACGGTCAAATAGAAGTTAAAAAAGGAAAAGAGGAAGCAAAAATATTTCTCCTTACAAATCACACACTACGCCTTCTTTTTGGAAAAGACCGTGAAAAGCAAAATCGTCAACTTCCTCCAAAGCATTCTCGATCAACGTCCTATAAACAGATATATACATATATATATTTACAGATCATTCATTTAGACTAGAGCTAGTCTTTCTCTCTTGTAAAACTTTTTAAAGCTTTTAAATAGAGATTAGAAGAGAGGTAATGCCGTTATGCAATTATTTCCCGATTACCCAATTTCCCGTAGAGCGATCAAATTTACTCAATCATATGACGTGCTAGTTTACCCGATATACCGTTTCGGGCTTTTTTCCTACCCGAAATGGTATATCGAGTAGACAAATGACGTGCAAGTGAAACACGGAAAGAAATATTTTGAGAGGCAAAAATAGAAAAACAAACAGAAAAAAAGGATTGATTGCCTTTGGAGAGTAGAATTTCACATGATTGTATAACCCTTACGTTTTACGTTTGTTTTAGTGAGGAAAATAACATAATACTTGATTAAAAGTAGCGTGTCTCATTATCTGAAATGATCATCTTCCTTGATTTAAAAACTACTTAATAAATTAGATAATCCAATAACATCGGACAAAGTGCACAACCTTGTGCCCAGTTCACCTTATTTTTTATTGCACCGCGTGTACGCGAGGGGAGAGTAGGCTGACGACCACAAGGTTGCCTTCTTATTCAAGCGTTGTTGAGCGCTATCGGAAAGATTAATCATTCTTCGTTAAGTAATCCTTGTAATTTGAGCGATTCGCATTAAGTGAATTACACCCTGATACTTACAAATGATATAATTTCGGATTATATATGAACGTGTTTTCATAAATCTTTTTCAGATTTTTATTTTGTCGCACTTCCCTAAAAAAATGTAAAAATAAAAAAACTTAGTTATGAAAGTTGTTACATCGAATGCATATGTCAGTTCATATATTACAACGTTTAATTTTTAAATCACATTTTTGATCACGTGAATTTATTTAGCCTTCTGGAACAAAATGTTCTGTCCTTAAAAAAAAAATCAAAAAAAAGGTTTGAAAGATGGCGCGCGTTATTGTGCGCAGGTAAAAATAGAGAAAAGTAAAATTACAGGAATTCCAAACTTGGCAGCTTTTGAAGATTCCAAACGTCGAACCTTTCAAATTCAACATTGATAAGTTCCCTAAAAAAAGACAAAAATAAAAACAGGGTATTAAAGATTTCATTCGTAATAACAAAAGATACAAGGCAAATCCTTATTTAATTATTGATTTCATTTTATAGTCTTTAATTTTTAATTTTATAGTCTCAACCAAGAATAAGGTTTTGATATTCTAAACAGATTCGGTTTTTTCCTTTCTAAAATGTGGGCAAAACTGGTTTGGAATTGAATAAACATATGTCTCCTAAACTTTTTATCCCACCTCACGCCACATACGATGATCTGACAAGGCGGCTTTTTAATATGAAAACAGAACAAGAACGCGAAACATCTTTTGGGGATTTTGTCAATCTGTTTTTCTGTTTCTTTTGCTCCCCAATAATATAAATAGAATACAGAAGAGGGGAAGGATTGAGAAAATTGTTTTATCTACTTGTCTCATCCATCAAACTGATGATCCGAAGAAGACAGTTAAAAATAAAAGATGGTGTTATTCAATCTCCCCTTGTAATAACATTGCGACTCCATTAGTAGGTTTAGCTATGATTAGAAAAGATCTGCTTTATTTATTCACGTATATTATTATCGTGTTCGCGTGTATTTAAGATTTTTCCGATGCCCTTTTTTTTTCTCCTTCGGGGCGCTCATCATTTTTTTTGGGGCACACACAAAACAAGACAAAAACGAGCTACAAATGTAATTAAGCAAAAGTCTTCGAAACTTCCGGCGGGATGGTTGGTTTGTATTATTTGTTTACGCAAACGAACGGAGGAAAACAAAATGAGGATTTCCTATGATAAACGTATTTTCAGTTTATCCAAACTTTTTTACTAATGATTGTGATATAAAAATCACCATATAGCAGAGATAACACATATAATGTTATTTTGTTATAACACTCTATCGTTTCGAAAAAGGAAACAAAAAAAAAAAAACAGAAAAAAATGCCCTCTTTATTTCTCTCTTTCTTCACTTCATGTTCACTTGTCAAAAGCTCATAAAATAGACTGGAAGAACGAGACGTTTGCCTCGATTTTAAGAGTTTTTTTTTTATGAAAGAGCGACTCAGGAATTGAAACGCGAACCATATGTGAAAAGAGCGAAACTTTGCTGAAATCTTTTTTAAAAGGAGTTTTGAAAGGCAACAAAAAATATGACACAAATTTGTTTGAACAGATAAATGGAGCACTCATATGTCTAGTAGTATAACGTTTATATGTGTGTGTGTGTTTAGGAGCATATCACTTTTTAAAACGCTCGCTGTCCAAATAATAAAGAAACGTAAGAGCACTCATGTGAAGGCAATCAATTTTCTTTATAGAAGCTATTAATTGTAATTAGCTGTTATAGCTGATAGCATGCACTTCAAAATTCGTTTCCAGTGCTATAGATAGGAGGAGACAAGCTCAACTTCTTAAAGGCACACTCTGTGACAATTGTGAACCGAGAGAGTATAATGAATCTTAATGAAAAGCTCTTTTGCAGTTTATTAAACGAGTCGTAACTGTATTCTCCATAAATTTCTTTACACACGATATCTTTTAAGCCCTACTTGTACATTCAAGCGCAGTTGTTAAATCATATTTGCATGTAATTGAATAAAAAATTCATTAACATTCAACTCGACCTTTCCACTGTGTTGATGGGGAAGAATTTTCTTTTTATCTTCCCTGATCTCTTTCATGAATAATTCAAATAATAAAAAAAAAAAACACAGAAAAAAATGATTCTTCCCTAAAAAACCTTTCAATGAAAATCGACAATCCTTTATTCATATTTTGTTCCATGATTTTTTAAAACTTATTTTTGAGAAAAAAAAGTGAACTTTCATCAAAGCACAATGTATCTGGGAAAAGATACACAAATGAAAATTCTCAGAAAAGTATATATATACAATAAAGAATTTTTGCAAAAGAATGCAGGGTAAAATCAAAATAGCATTCAAAATTACTTATGCGTGATTCAAAATAAATCAAATACACAGGAAAAGCATGGTATCAGACAGTGAAGTATGTTTTGTACAGACTTTTGAGACATTCACAAGAAGTGAATTAATAACCAAACAAAATAATCAAATAACATCAGAATCATAAACTACTGTTCTCATATATAAATATACAAAAACAACGTATTTTTTAATGAAATTATCACCTACCTATTATGAAGAAATTTAATTTCATCTTTAAAAGAAGTAAACTTTCATGACTTTGTACTTACAAGCTTTTGATGTTTTTCCCATCTGTGTTCAACAAATTTTCACAATCTGGAAAGATTCTACTTTGGTTGCCCGTCAGTGAAACTGTTTTAACTGTATTGTCGAGATATCGAGCGTGCAAAGTTGGTTCGGAAGTGTAGAATGATGAAATATAATGCAGCAATTTTGCAAAGATAATTAGCTGCAAGGACAATTTGAAGAAACCGCCTACCATACTTTGTATGTGCAATTAATATATTCAATTGAACTTTTGTCTCTCTTCATTTAAAAAAGTCAAATTCCGTTATAACAACGAGACGTATTGAATAGAATATAGAAACTCGTCAGAGTATTATTTTTACGATGTGCACGGTCTGTTTACAGATTCGAATAAAAACATTAGGCTGTCTCCACGAAAGATATCAAAACTTTACCTTTAGCCTGTGTTCCACACAACAAATTTAATTTCATGCAGGACCCCCGGGAGATCGCGATTTGAACTGCTTTTAAAGAATCTTTCTATTTTTGATAAGGGGGTAAAGTAAAATATTGAAAGCGAGGCTACAGAAAGATTGTGCACATTGGACGAATAGTTTGAACTTGCAGCAATGCGTCGATTCCTTGAAAATTGGTAGTCATCTATCTGTCTATCATTATTCTATGGACTTTATAATATAAAATACTACCTGTGAATCAGCCACGAATGTTTTGTTTGGAGAGGTTGTATAATGAATGATTGCTTTCTTTATAGAATAACATATTTTTATCGTATCAGACCTACAATTAGCAGTGTAAACACAATCAATATAGCCAGAAAGTCTGACAATCAATACAGTTCTCAATTAGTTGTGCAACATAGTAAATACCTCTATTAACCATGGTTGCAATATAATGTATTTAAAGACCTTTTCCTAATAGACCTTATCAAAGTTTTTTATTTTGCAATGTATGTCGGTATTGAATCGGGGACAAATTAAAATCTAACGATACTCATTGGAATCACGCTCTGTTCTACTTGAAAGAGTCATCTCCCATAAGTAATAAATGTAAAGCCATTTGAGAATAGACCTATTTCGTATTTAGCTGCCATTATGGACTCGGGACGCGTGGACTTTGACCTCGGCACATTTAACAGACGTTTGACCTGATAAAAGCGGGAAAACTATGCTTTTTGAAAGAGGAGGCTGGATATCACCCGGACTGGTCCGGACGTCGCATTCTAAATCGGTCAAACTCCCGGACTTGTGTCCGGGCGTCTGTTTTTTGAACGAGATATCTCACGCCCGGACAAAGTTTAGAACACTGTTTTTGGTAGATAACTTCCCATATATGATCAATTTCATTACGAAGCAAACAACTTGTGTTGTGTATACTTTAACGGATATAAAAGAGTCTTGTTCAGCGATGTAATTGTTGTACACAAACGCACACCAACTGAAGCAGACGAGGTCAGGTTCCCAGAGGTTTGTTTATAAGTTGAAATCACGCCGTTTTGTTTTTTTCGCATGCGCATGCGTTCCGCGTAATTTTTTAGCAAATTCAACTTATCGCCATGTAAACTGTAGGCATGGTCCCGAAAAATATTGCGCTTGCTAATTGAGAACATCATTCCAAGATGGCGGGTTCAAACAAGCGCTTCACATAGCGAAAAAAGCTGTGGAAGAAGGAGGAAAGTAATGATAGTAAACTTATATGTTGGAAAAAAGATTTTGTCACAAACTAAAAAATATTATTAGCGGGAAAACTTCGCGGACAAAAGTTGTTTGTTGTTGGCCCAACGCCCGGACATCCAGTATTAAAAAAAAATAGGCGCCCGGACAGGTCCGGGCGTCATGTCCGGGTGTTTTACGTTTTCTAAATACCGAAAACTCCCGGATTGTTCCGGGCGTGTCCGGGTGATATCCAGCCTCCTTTTGAAAGTTATAGTTATAGTTATCACATAGGAAAAAATTATGATAGTTCGCTAGAAGAATCATTGATCTTGCATCTGCAATAACCAGTTACATCGCACGGTCCAATACAAATTTCATAAACACTCAAACAAATCGAGGTCTCCAGCTGATGATGTGTACACCATAAATCTCATGTATTTTTTCAACGATAAAATAATTCATACAACTCTACAAAGAAGTGTGTCAAAATGAATTTTAAAAGCAATTAAAAGTAGTTGGTTAGATCATAAATAACACGCGAAATGGAATTTATATAATTGCTAATATTAGCAATTACATAAATTCTATTTGGCGTGTTAATTTTTCACGCAGTGTGCTAAATAAATTGTAATTGTTTAAACAAAAATATATTATATATGGAAACTAAACTGCGATAAAATGTATGCACACCATCGCAATGTTTTTATCGTATCATATATGATTAACAGGTTACATTAAATTATGTGTGCACTTAATAAATCCAATGAAGTGCTGTTGTATTTCTTCAAAATTCTCCACAAATGATCGTTGTTTTGCATTAGAAACATCTAAAACACCAAGAGCAAAGACTGTTCTAAAGATTTTTACATTCACCGATCTCAATTTGTACATTAAATAGGTTGTAATATAGCATCGAAAATAGGCAAAGTTTTTCGACTTTTTAGTAGAAACGTCTGTTAAATGTGCCGAGGTCAAAGTCCATGCGTCCCGAGTCCACAATGGCAGCTAAATACGAAATAGGTCTATAGGCATGACGTCACTATGATTAAAAAACATGCACTTTGATTAAAAAACTCCGATAAGGTCTATTGCTGTGCAAAATATCCTTTCCTACGAGACAAAAACTACTATTATTATATTATTTTATTAGGGACCGACCGTCGACAAAATATGTTTGTCCCCCTATAGATGATAGAGGGGCCTTCGACAAACAATTTTCCTTTTTTTAAACGGCCGATGGAGTTGAGAGGGGAGGGGGCTCCCCCTCTCTTAACGGCCTCAAAAAAAATCATAGAAGTACGCAGCCTACTTTCATTAACGATTTTTTTCCGCTACTTTAACCCGCCATCTTGTGGAAGATATAATCTGTTCCGTATTTTATTTTTCTAACAAATAAAATATTTTTTGCCGCGATGCCTACCGAATGCAGATGCACGGAGATTCGCGGCACCCAGTCAATTTTGCTCATAACGCATATGCGCAGTTGACACCAAGAAACGGCTTTAATTTTGTGAATTGTAAATAAACAGCGCAAAATGACAACATCGCAATGAGGGAAAGCGGTCGACCTTGCTTTCAAGATTTTTCTTTTCTTTATGTTTTTTTTATCGAATGTAAACATGACATGTTTTTAGCGTTCCGCAGCTTTAACCGCTATGCATGGATGATGTAATGGACTTTAAAGTAAGCACAATATTATTTGCCGACATTGCCTATGGAACTATGGAGCGCGTGGCACCCAGTCTAATTTTCTCACATGCACATGTCTAGTAAAAGTTTATTTAGCGCAACCAAAATGAATGAACGTGTGCGCAATAACAATGTTTTAGACAACCGTTCCTTCAAATGTATATAAATGGTAGTGGCGCGGAAGAAGGACAACTTAACAGATGTTTTTGCTAGTAAAAAATGTTGTATTCATTTTCGTCCGGAATTTTTTTTTAACGGCGCTGACAAAACCCCCTCGAACGAAGATATTTTGTTGACGGTCATTTATTATTAAAATGGCAAATCATTACACTCCATGCCATCTCCTGTACCTGCAACAAAAAACTTTTTAAGGGGGTGGACAACGCCTGATGTGACTTATATTTAATATATTTTACGCCAGTTAAAATGCACCAGAGACATTTTTTAATTGGATTTCAATATCCCCCCTGTACACCCCATACACCCCATGTACTAATCAAATATTATGCAAAAGCTCATGTCTTCTGAACCTCTCCAACCTCTTATCATTTTCCCTGGTGTTATTCTCCATAATAATCTGAAGTTTTTTTAAAGAAAAGATAATAAATCTATAATCTTTGGTGCTTCGCGTTATCAGAAGTTGTTTTGAAAAAGAACGCTCCCCCTTCAAGAAGTTTGGGTACTAAATTCAACATTTTTAAATAATACGGCGCTATAATAAATATTGCATTTGTAAAATATAAAATGACGTAATCTTAACGGCGTAGTCAGACGCACTTTTTTTCTAGAATTGGGCCTGACAGTATAATAGAAAAATTCCCTAGTTTACCTGAGGCAAATTTCAATGTTTTTTTTATAAATATTTTTCATGCCAAACATGTCCAGCATCATACCAAAACAAATGTTTCTACCCCAGGCACACTAGAATTGAAAAACTCTTAATAATCGTCCATATGGGACTTTGTTTGAAATAGTTGGCTGTGGTCCGATGTACCTTAAAAGGGAAGAAATTTTGGCGGAAAGAAAATTTGGCGGATTTGGCAAAAATCTGCCAAATTAAATTCCCGCCAAAATTAGTTTTTTTTGCCATCCGTCAAATT